>CM044554.2:31905535-31970535 GCA_024416835.2 Perccottus glenii
CACACACACACACCTGTAACACACACACACACACACACACACACACCTGTAACACACACACACACACACACACCTGTAACACACACACACACACACACACCTGTAACACACACACACACACACACCTGTAACACACACACACACACACCTGTAACACACACACACACACACACACACCTGTAACACACACACACACACACACCTGTAACACACACACACCTGTAACACACACACACACACACACACACACACCTGTAACACACACACCTGTACACACACACCTGTAACACACACACACACACACCTGTAACACACACACACACACACACACACACCTGTAACACACACACACACACACACACTGTAACACACACACACACACACACACACACACACACACACACACACCTGTAACACACACACACACACACACCTGTAACACACACACACACACACCTGTAACACACACACACACACACACACACACACACACACACACACACACACACACACACACACCTGTAACACACACACCTGTAACACACACACACACACCTGTAACACACACACACACACCTGTAACACACACACACACACACACACACCTGTAACACACACACACACACCTGTAACACACACACCTGTAACACACACACACACACCTGTAACACACACACACACACACACACACCTGTAACACACACACACACACACACACCTGTAGCACACACACACACACACACACACACACACACCTGTAGCACACACACACACACACACACCTGTAACACACACACACACACACACACACACCTGTAGCACACACACACACACACACACACACACACCTGTAACACACACACACACACACACACACACACACACACACCTGTAGCACACACACACACACACACACACACACACACCTGTAGCACACACTCCAACTAAACTCCTGTTCAGATCCATCTAAAACCAGTTCAGAACCTCACCAGGACTCCGTGGACCACCGGTCTGTGAAAGTCAGTGTTCCTGATGAAGTCCGGGTCCAGGTGGATTGGGTTGGTGTCTCCCGTTAAAAGAGAGAACAGCTCCACGTCTCGTTCAGAGAAGGTTCTGGTCAGACTGAAGACCTGCCCCACGTGAAGTCCTCTCCTCTGGGACTCCCCAAGACCGGACCTGGACCAGAGCCGCACCAGACAGGACATGGACCAGAGCCACATCTCAGTCCCGCTGCAGCTCACAACTGTCGGCCGGCGATAAGAGGTACGGAGACACCTGAACGCACCACAGGCACAAACACAGAAGAAACAGGGTTAGACATGTTTAAATCCAATACAAATCCATAACAGGGTCTCGATGTTTCTAAACTGGTTTTAGTTGGATTTGAATATAATTGGGTTTAAAAAGGTTTGAGCAGCTTTCCAACAGGTTCTTTCTGGATCTGGACAGGTTTTATTCAGATCTGTAGGTCTAGTCCAGGTTTGAATCTGGTTTTAGAGTTGTTCCTGGCAAGTCCTGTTTTAGACTTTAGGTTTGGTCCTGGTTTAGAACTGACTAAGACCTGATTTAAGTCCAGCTTTGAGTCCCAGTCCAGGCAGAGTTACAGACCTGCAGGACTCTGAAAGCACACCTCAGGTTCTGGTACGACCCCAGTAAAGTCAGAGAGCTCCACAGTTTCACCAGAGCCCTGTAGGACACAAGAGACCAGGGTTAGACCAGGGTTAGACCCCCAGGGCTTTAGACCCCCGGGCCTTTAGACCCCCGGGCCTTTAGCCTGGGTTAAAGTGTAGAAAACACTCACTCTTTGGAAACTCTGAGAAAAGCCTCTCCAGAGACTTTTTCGTACTTGAGCAGGTCAAAGTTCAGCGCCGCTCCCACCTCGGACACAGATCAGAAAATTATTTCTTTATTTTTCAGAGTTTCCAGGAGGTGTTTTTATTTGACACATAAAACTGAATAATCTACTGAAAAAGAGAAAAACACATTTATAACTGGAGTATTTTCCTCGTTAATGCTGTCTCCGGTCTGATTGGATGATACAGCCGAACAGGAGGGGGCACTGTCGAGACACACGTGTCAGAGTCTGTGATAAACTTACACCTCTCTGGCTCGACCAAGCCTCTCCCATGGAACCTCTTAAATGGTCGTCGTGTAAGGGCGCCGCCATACGGTGATTTTACAGCGATATACCTCCGTCCACCAGAGGGCAGGCTCCAAAAGCGGAAATATAAGGAGAAACCCAATGGCGACTTTACAGGTGTATAAATCATGTTTACAGCCTGGTACAAAAGATGGCTCCGGTCTCTAGAGCTAAGTTTTTATTACATGACAACTCTGGGGGGTTGATTAATATGTTTGTTTATGCTTAAAAACTATTGTTTTACTATGGAGTAAAAGCCAAAAAGCCCGGATGTAACGGCATTTTTATTGCCCATTCGTAATGACAATATTGGTGAATAGAGACCAATGGACGGATATCATCCATATTTATACAATCTATGGGCTCGACCCACTGGAGTTGTGTTCAGGGCCAAGGGTCAGAGACAAACTGAGTTGTGTACCTCTCCGTAGAGACTCTGAGTCCTGAGACGATGAAGTACTTGAGCTCAGCAGCATTCAGACACACGCTCTCATCCTCCAGCTCCCTGTCAGGGTTAACCAAGACTTACTGATCAAAGTTGGATTTGAGCAGGTTTCAGGCTTTAGTTAACGGTTACTTCTGCAGCTGGTGTTAATGTTTATTGTCAGAATTTTAATAAAGACGGAGGCTCACAGTCGGATCCTCAGGAAACGATCCGGGCCCGCGTCCTTCAGCACCTCTCCGTTAAAAACCACAGTGTCCTTCTGCAGCGTGGCTCATCTCAGACCCACTTCAACCTCGGAGAAAAGCACTGGGGGTTATTAAACTCTGAACCACTGTTCTTCACGTCTATTCTACGTTTGTCACTGATGTTTTATCTAACGTCAGTCATGATTGGTTCGCTTTATTTAGCTCTGGTCAGTCAGCTATTATTGTGCTTCTAAATGTTCTGTGGAGATGTAAGCCCTCAAACAGAACTAAATAAATTCTGAAGTAAATTCCATGAAGTTTTCTGTAAAATTTTACCTAGAGCCAAAACTACAGACACTCAAACGTTTTCTATTTGACATTTTACAAATGTTTCGTGCGAAAGCCGAGGCTAACTTTATTTGTTTATCCAGAAACACTTACCTCAAACACCAACGGGTAGAAACGTGAGGTCTACTCACTCTGCGCATGCGCCGTCACCCCTAAAAGAGCTTTATAAAAGAACAGAGGTCTTACTCTGATCAGAAACTGAGAAACTGTTTTTGTTTTTTATTCATTTACGACACATTTAGAATAAACGTGTTGTGCTCACTTTGAAAGGTTGTTAAAACAACAATGAGACTTTTAGGGAAATGAAATATTAATATTAAGACAATCTTTGGTTGTAAATAAAATAATGGTGGTAAACACTGTTGTACTTCCTGTCAGTCCGGAAGCGTGTCGCCCCGCAGTGGTGACTATGTGTGTTGCATTCTCTAGCCTGGAGCTGGTTCTGTGCCTGAGAGGACTTCTGGGGGGTTTGTTTATGCTATCTAAAAACTGTTTTACTATGGAAAAAGCCCGGATGTAACGGCCATTTTATTGCCCATTCGTAATGACAGTATTGGTGAATAGGGACCAATGGGCGGATATCATCCATATTTATACAATCTATGGCTGGAAATGTGCCCCGAATATGCATTTAAACAGTGTAAAACACATTTCTGACGAACGTAGATCAGCAGATCTCATCTTTCGACCCATAAATATGTTATAATTAGGGATGCTCCGATACCATTTTTTAATGACGATATATCTTTTTTGGTACTTACCGTTCCCAGCAAGTGGGTTATCATTCATTTTGAAGGTTGTGTCTGTCTCTGTGCACAGACAATTCTGTCAGTTATGTCAAAGGTATCGGCCTTTGGTATCGGGGGTATTTTTACGAGTACAATTACATGAGCTTGGTATCGATAGTATTGGTGCATCCTTAATTATTATTTACATTTACATTTAGTCATTTAGCCGACGCTTTTATCCAAAGCAACTTACATTAAGGTTCCATTCACCAGTGTTACAGCTGGAACAACACTGGGGCAAGGGGGGTTAAGTGTCTTGCCCAAGGACACAACAACAGTATGAACTGTGGGGAGAGCGGGAATGGAACCACTCTACCACTGAGAAACTGTGCACTCATAAATATAAAATATGTTTTTATTACATTGAATTGAAATGAGTTGATTTCTGTAAATCTGTACTTGAGTTGATTTCAAACACATCATTTGTCGATGACACATTTTAGCATCCTCGAAGAAAACTGGCATTATGTTTTAAAAATGACAAATACATATATGGACTTTAGCTTCATAAATAAATGTTTTTAATTTAAAGATTTATTTAGTCTTGATTCCAGCATAAGTCAAATAACATCATTTAAAAATAAAATCAATTTAACACAGTACTGAGAGAGTCCAGGTTTAGACCAGGTTTAGACCTGGTTTAGACCTGGTTTAGACCTGGTTTAGTCCTGCTTTAGTCCTGGTTTAGTCCAGGTTTAGACCAGGTTTAGTCCTGGTTTAGACCTGGTTTTGTCCAGGTTTAGTCCTGGTTTAGTCCTGGTTTTGTCCTGGTTTAGTCCAGGTTTAGACCTGGTTTAGACCTGGTTTAGTCCTGGTTTAGTCCTGGTTTAGTCCTGGTTTTGTCCAGGTTTAGTCCTGGTTTAGTCCTGGTTTAGTCCTGGTTTTGTCCTGGTTTAGTCCAGGTTTAGACCTGGTTTAGACCTGGTTTAGTCCTGGTTTAGACCTGGTTTAGACCTGGTTTAGACCTGGTTTAGTCCTGGTTTAGTCCTGGTTTAGTCCTGGTTTAGTCCTGGTTTAGTCCTGGTTTTGTCCTGGTTTAGTCCAGGTTTAGTCCTGGTTTAGTCCAAGTTTAGTCCAAGTTTAGTCCTGGTTTAGACCTGGTTTTGTCCAAGTTTAGACCTGGTTTAGAACTGGTTTAGTCCTGGTTTAGTCCAGGTTTTGTCCTGGTTTAGTCCAGGTTTAGACCTCGTTTAGACCTGGTTTAGTCCTGGTTTAGTCCTGGTTTAGTCCAGGTTTAGTCCTGGTTTAGACCTGGTTTAGTCCTGGTTTAGTCCAGGTTTAGACCTCGTTTAGACCTGGTTTAGTCCTGGTTTAGTCCTGGTTTAGTCCAGGTTTAGTCCTGGTTTAGTCCAAGTTTAGTCCAAGTTTAGTCCTGGTTTAGACCTGGTTTTGTCCAAGTTTAGACCTGGTTTAGAACTGGTTTAGTCCTGGTTTTGTCCTGGTTTACTCCAGGTTTTGTCCTGGTTTAGTCCAGGTTTAGACCTCGTTTAGACCTGGTTTAGTCCTGGTTTAGTCCTGGTTTAGTCCAGGTTTAGTCCTGGTTTAGACCTGGTTTAGTCCTGGTTTAGTCCAGGTTTAGACCTCGTTTAGACCTGGTTTAGTCCTGGTTTAGTCCAGGTTTAGTCCTGGTTTAGTCCTGGTTTAGTCCTGGTTTAGACCTCGTTTAGACCTGGTTTAGTCCTGGTTTAGTCCAAGTTTAGTCCAAGTTTAGTCCAAGTTTAGTCCTGGTTTAGACCTGGTTTTGTCCAGGTTTAGTCCAAGTTTAGACCTGGTTTAGACCTGGTTTAGACCTGGTTTAGTCCTGGTTTAGTCCTGGTTTAGTCCTGGTTTAGTCCTGGTTTAGTCCTGGTTTAGTCCTGGTTTAGTCCAGGTTTAGTCCTGGTTTAGTCCAAGTTTAGTCCAAGTTTAGTCCTGGTTTAGACCTGGTTTTGTCCAAGTTTAGACCTGGTTTAGACCTGGTTTAGAACTGGTTTAGTCCTGGTTTAGTCCAGGTTTTGTCCTGGTTTAGTCCAGGTTTAGACCTCGTTTAGACCTGGTTTAGTCCTGGTTTAGTCCTGGTTTAGTCCAGGTTTAGTCCTGGTTTAGTCCAGGTTTAGACCTCTTAGACCTGGTTTAGTCCTGGTTTAGACCTGGTTTTGTCCAGGTTTAGACCTGGTTTAGTCCAAGTTTAGACCTGGTTTAGTCCTGGTTTAGTCCTGGTTTAGTTCTGGTTTAGTCCTGGTTTTGTCCAGGTTTAGACCTGGTTTAGTCCTGGTTTAGACCTGGTTTAGACCTGGTTTAGACCTGGTTTAG
This sequence comes from Perccottus glenii, assembly GCA_024416835.2. Taxonomy (NCBI): domain Eukaryota; kingdom Metazoa; phylum Chordata; class Actinopteri; order Gobiiformes; family Odontobutidae; genus Perccottus; species Perccottus glenii. Next base: position 31,911,734 of record CM044554.2, read on the forward strand.
TCCTGGTTTAGTCCTGGTTTAGACCTGGTTTAGACCTGGTTTAGTCCTGGTTTTGTCCTGGTTTAGACCTGGTTTAGTCCTGGTTTAGTCCAAGTTTAGACCAGGTTTAGACCAGGTTTAGTCCTGGTTTAGACCTGGTTTAGACCTGGTTTAGACCTGGTTTAGACCTGGTTTAGACCTGGTTTAGACCAGGTTTAGACCTGGTTTAGACCTGGTTTAGACCTGGTTTAGACCTGGTTTAGACCTGGTTTAGACCTGGTTTTGTCCAGGTTTAGACCAGGTTTAGACCTGGTTTAGACCTGGTTTAGAACTGGTTTAGTCCTGGTTTTGTCCTGGTTTACTCCAGGTTTTGTCCTGGTTTAGTCCAGGTTTAGACCTCGTTTAGACCTGGTTTAGTCCTGGTTTAGTCCTGGTTTAGTCCAGGTTTAGTCCTGGTTTAGACCTGGTTTAGTCCTGGTTTAGTCCAGGTTTAGACCTCGTTTAGACCTGGTTTAGTCCTGGTTTAGTCCAGGTTTAGTCCTGGTTTAGTCCTGGTTTAGTCCTGGTTTAGACCTCGTTTAGACCTGGTTTAGTCCTGGTTTAGTCCAAGTTTAGTCCAAGTTTAGTCCAAGTTTAGTCCTGGTTTAGACCTGGTTTTGTCCAGGTTTAGTCCAAGTTTAGACCTGGTTTAGACCTGGTTTAGACCTGGTTTAGTCCTGGTTTAGTCCTGGTTTAGTCCTGGTTTAGTCCTGGTTTAGTCCTGGTTTAGTCCAGGTTTAGTCCTGGTTTAGTCCAAGTTTAGTCCAAGTTTAGTCCTGGTTTAGACCTGGTTTTGTCCAAGTTTAGACCTGGTTTAGACCTGGTTTAGAACTGGTTTAGTCCTGGTTTAGTCCAGGTTTTGTCCTGGTTTAGTCCAGGTTTAGACCTCGTTTAGACCTGGTTTAGTCCTGGTTTAGTCCTGGTTTAGTCCAGGTTTAGTCCTGGTTTAGTCCAGGTTTAGACCTCGTTTAGACCTGGTTTAGTCCTGGTTTAGACCTGGTTTTGTCCAGGTTTAGACCTGGTTTAGTCCAAGTTTAGACCTGGTTTAGTCCTGGTTTAGTCCTGGTTTAGTTCTGGTTTAGTCCTGGTTTTGTCCAGGTTTAGACCTGGTTTAGTCCTGGTTTAGACCTGGTTTAGACCTGGTTTAGACCTGGTTTAGTCCTGGTTTAGTCCTGGTTTAGACCTGGTTTAGACCTGGTTTAGTCCTGGTTTTGTCCTGGTTTAGACCTGGTTTAGTCCTGGTTTAGTCCAAGTTTAGACCAGGTTTAGACCAGGTTTAGTCCTGGTTTAGACCTGGTTTAGACCTGGTTTAGACCTGGTTTAGACCTGGTTTAGACCTGGTTTAGACCAGGTTTAGACCTGGTTTAGACCTGGTTTAGACCTGGTTTAGACCTGGTTTAGACCTGGTTTAGACCTGGTTTTGTCCAGGTTTAGACCAGGTTTAGACCTGGTTTAGACCTGGTTTAGACCTGGTTTAGACCTGGTTTAGACCTGGTTTAGACCTGGTTTAGACCTGGTTTTGTCCAGGTTTAGTCCTGCTTTAGTCCTGGTTTAGTCCAGGTTTAGACCAGGTTTAGTCCTGGTTTAGACCTGGTTTTGTCCAGGTTTAGTCCTGGTTTAGTCCTGGTTTTGTCCTGGTTTAGTCCAGGTTTAGACCTGGTTTAGACCTGGTTTAGTCCTGGTTTAGTCCTGGTTTAGTCCAGGTTTAGTCCTGGTTTAGTCCTGGTTTAGTCCTGGTTTTGTCCTGGTTTAGTCCAGGTTTAGACCTGGTTTAGACCTGGTTTAGTCCTGGTTTAGACCTGGTTTAGACCTGGTTTAGACCTGGTTTAGTCCTGGTTTAGTCCTGGTTTAGTCCTGGTTTAGTCCTGGTTTAGTCCTGGTTTTGTCCTGGTTTAGTCCAGGTTTAGTCCTGGTTTAGTCCAAGTTTAGTCCAAGTTTAGTCCTGGTTTAGACCTGGTTTTGTCCAAGTTTAGACCTGGTTTAGAACTGGTTTAGTCCTGGTTTAGTCCAGGTTTTGTCCTGGTTTAGTCCAGGTTTAGACCTCGTTTAGACCTGGTTTAGTCCTGGTTTAGTCCTGGTTTAGTCCTGGTTTAGTCCTGGTTTAGACCTGGTTTAGTCCTGGTTTAGTCCAGGTTTAGACCTCGTTTAGACCTGGTTTAGTCCTGGTTTAGTCCTGGTTTAGTCCAGGTTTAGTCCTGGTTTAGTCCAAGTTTAGTCCAAGTTTAGACCTGGTTTAGTCCTGGTTTAGTCCAAGTTTAGACCTGGTTTAGAACTGGTTTAGTCCTGGTTTTGTCCTGGTTTAGTCCAGGTTTTGTCCTGGTTTAGTCCAGGTTTAGACCTCGTTTAGACCTGGTTTAGTCCTGGTTTAGTCCTGGTTTAGTCCAGGTTTAGTCCTGGTTTAGACCTGGTTTAGTCCTGGTTTAGTCCAGGTTTAGACCTCGTTTAGACCTGGTTTAGTCCTGGTTTAGTCCAGGTTTAGTCCTGGTTTAGTCCTGGTTTAGTCCTGGTTTAGACCTCGTTTAGACCTGGTTTAGTCCTGGTTTAGTCCAAGTTTAGTCCAAGTTTAGTCCAAGTTTAGTCCTGGTTTAGACCTGGTTTTGTCCAGGTTTAGTCCAAGTTTAGACCTGGTTTAGACCTGGTTTAGACCTGGTTTAGTCCTGGTTTAGTCCTGGTTTAGTCCTGGTTTAGTCCTGGTTTAGTCCTGGTTTAGTCCTGGTTTAGTCCAGGTTTAGTCCTGGTTTAGTCCAAGTTTAGTCCAAGTTTAGTCCAGACCTGGTTTTGTCCAAGTTTAGACCTGGTTTAGACCTGGTTTAGAACTGGTTTAGTCCTGGTTTAGTCCAGGTTTTGTCCTGGTTTAGTCCAGGTTTAGACCTGCTTTAGACCTGGTTTAGTCCTGGTTTAGTCCTGGTTTAGTCCAGGTTTAGTCCTGGTTTAGTCCAGGTTTAGACCTCGTTTAGACCTGGTTTAGTCCTGGTTTAGACCTGGTTTTGTCCAGGTTTAGACCTGGTTTAGTCCAAGTTTAGACCTGGTTTAGTCCTGGTTTAGTCCTGGTTTAGTTCTGGTTTAGTCCTGGTTTTGTCCAGGTTTAGTCCTGGTTTAGTCCTGGTTTAGACCTGGTTTAGACCTGGTTTAGTCCTGGTTTAGTCCTGGTTTAGACCTGGTTTAGACCTGGTTTAGTCCTGGTTTTGTCCTGGTTTAGACCTGGTTTAGTCCTGGTTTAGTCCAGTTTAGACCAGGTTTAGTCCAGGTTTAGTCCTGGTTTAGACCTGGTTTAGACCTGGTTTAGACCTGGTTTAGACCTGGTTTAGACCTGGTTTAGACCAGGTTTAGACCTGGTTTAGACCTGGTTTAGACCTGGTTTAGACCTGGTTTAGACCTGGTTTTGTCCAGGTTTAGACCAGGTTTAGACCTGGTTTAGACCTGGTTTAGACCTGGTTTAGTCCTGGTTTAGTCCAAGTTTAGACCAGGTTTAGACCTGGTTTAGACCTGGTTTAGACCTGGTTTAGACCTGGTTTAGACCTGGTTTAGACCTGGTTTAGACCTGGTTTTGTCCAGGTTTAGACCTGGTTTAGTCCTGGTTTAGTCCAAGTTTAGACCAGGTTTAGACCAGGTTTAGTCCTGGTTTAGACCTGGTTTAGACCTGGTTTAGACCTGGTTTAGACCTGGTTTAGACCTGGTTTAGACCTGGTTTTGTCCAGGTTTAGACCTGGTTTAGACCTGGTTTTGTCCAGGTTTAGACCTGGTTTAGACCTGGTTTAGTCCAAGTTTAGACCAGGTTTAGACCTGGTTTAGACCTGGTTTAGACCTGGTTTAGACCTGGTTTAGACCTGGTTTAGACCTGGTTTAGACCTGGTTTTGTCCAGGTTTAGACCTGGTTTAGTCCTGGTTTAGTCCTGGTTTAGTCCAAGTTTAGACCAGGTTTAGACCAGGTTTAGTCCTGGTTTAGACCTGGTTTAGACCTGGTTTAATCCAGGTTTAGACCTGGTTTAGACCTGGTTTAGACCTGGTTTAGACCTGGTTTAGACCTGGTTTTGTCCAGGTTTAGACCTGGTTTAGACCTGGTTTTGTCCAGGTTTAGACCTGGTTTAGTCCTGGTTTAGTCCAAGTTTAGACCAGGTTTAGACCTGGTTTAGACCTGGTTTAATCCAGGTTTTGTCCTGGTTTAGACCTGGTTTAGACCTGGTTTAGTCCTGGTTTAGTCCTGGTTTAGACCTGGTTTAGACCTGGTTTAGACCTGGTTTAATCCAGGTTTTGTCCTGGTTTAGACCTGGTTTAGACCTGGTTTAGTCCTGGTTTAGTCCTGGTTTAGACCTGGTTTAGACCTGGTTTAGTCCTGGTTTAATCCTGGTTTAGTCCAGGTTTTGTCCTGGTTTAGACCTGGTTTAGACCTGGTTTAGTCCTGGTTTAATCCTGGTTTAGTCCAGGTTTTGTCCTGGTTTAGACCTGGTTTAGACCTGGTTTAGTCCTGGTTTAATCCTGGTTTAATCCTGGTTTAGTCCAGGTTTAGTCCTGGTTTAGTCCTGGTTTAGTCCTGGTTCAGACCTGGTTTAGTCCAGGTTTAGTCCTGGTTTAGACCTGGTTTAGACCTGGTTTAGACCTGGTTTAGTCCTGGTTTAATCCTGGTTTAGTCCAGGTTTTGTCCTGGTTTAGACCTGGTTTAGTCCTGGTTTAGTCCTGGTTTTGTCCTGGTTTTGTCCAGGTTTAGTCCAGGTTTAGTCCAGGTTTAGACCTGGTTTAGACCTGGTTTTGAGCGTAAAGAGAGGAATGTTTCAAATCAACACTTCCATAAATTCGGTCAAAAACACTTCAGGAAGTCTTCTTCACGTCACCGTTGCTCACTTCCTGTTCAGACAGGAAGTTAGAGATGAGTTGGGCCAGTTTCCGGGGTCGCTCCAGAGCCACTGAGTGACCACAGTCCTCCAACAGTGCCACCTGGCAGTGAGGCACCGCCGCTTCGATCACCGAGGCTCCAGAGATGTCCAAGACCTGAGCAACAGGGAAGACTGGGTCAGACCTGGTTTCATTCATAGGATTTAGAACTGGTTTTAACAGGACTCAGACCTGGTCCTGCTGGCCCCAGACGACCTGCAGAGGTGTCCTGATGTGATGGAGGTTGTCCTGAAGAGTGTGTCTGGAGTGCTCGGAGCTGATTGACAGGAAAACTGCACAAACACAGACACGTGACAAACATCAGACTGTCCGGCTGCAGACCCAAAGACTCGAGGTAAAACACAGAACTAAGACTGACGCTGTTTGTAGAAGTCATTGTGAGGGAGACGGTTTTGGAGCAGTCCTTTCATTATCTGGAAAAGAGGAAACAGATTTTTAAAACCTTGTTTCTCTGTTAAACGACTTGAGCCACTCCAGAAAGCCCCCCTCACTGAACCCAAGTGGTGTTTTTTTGGACTGAGTCCCTCAAGTCTCTGGAAGGCCACAGCGACACACTCCTCAGCCTTTACAGCAGGGACTGCAGTCCAACCTCAGATCGGAGGGGGAAGTCTGGCTCAGAGGTGGATGATGGGGTGTTACCTGTTTGGGCAGGTTGAGGGGCTTGTAGAAGCAGAGTCGCAGCATGTTGTCCAGCTCCTCGAGGGTGGAGGGGATCAGAGCGACGGATTCCGGACTCTGACGGAACTCCATTTCCCTCACACCACTCTGCTCCATCTCTTTCTGACGTTTCTGCTCAATTTTCCTCAGACAACTCACAAACCCAGAGTCACGGGGAAAGACCAGTCCTGCAGCAGGATATAGAGGCTCAGAAGGAGTTATTTTACACCAGAGAACAAGACACAACCAAGCTCCTTTTGATAATTACAACAAATCCTAACTTTTATGTGTGAATTTTACAAAAGTACCCATGTGACCGTCACCTGTAGGACCAGTGCCATGTGACCGTCACCTGTAGGACCAGTGTCATGTGACCGTCACCTGTAGGACCAGTGTCATGTGCCCGTTACCAGTAGGACTAGTGTCATGTGACCGTCACCTGTAGGACCAGTGCCATGTGACCGTCACCTGTAGGACCAGTGTCATGTGACCGTCACCAGTAGGACCAGTGTCATGTGACCGTCACCAGTAGGACCAGTGCCATGTGACCGTCACCTGTAGGACCAGTGCCATGTGACCGTCACCTGTAGGACCAGTGTCATGTGACCGTCACCTGTAGGACCAGTGTCATGTGACCGTCACCTGTAGGACCAGTATCATGTGACCGTCACCTGTAGGACCAGTATCATGTGACCGTCACCAGTAGGACCAGTGTCGCCACCTGTAGGACCAGTGCCATGTGACCGTCACCAGTAGGACCAGTGCCATGTGACCGTCACCAGTAGGACCAGTGTCATGTGACCGTCACCAGTAGGACCTGTGCCATGTGACCGTCACCAGTAGGACCAGTGTCATGTGACCGTCACCAGTAGGACCAGTGCCATGTGACCGTCACCAGTAGGACCAGTGCCATGTGACCGTCACCTGTAGGACCAGTGCCATGTGACCGTCACCTGTAGGACCAGTGTCATGTGACCGTCACCTGTAGGACCAGTGCCATGTGACCGTCACCTGTAGGACCAGTGCCATGTGACCGTCACCTGTAGGACCAGTGTCATGTGACCGTCACCTGTAGGACCAGTGTCATGTGACCGTCACCTGTAGGACCTGTGTCATGTGACCGTCACCTGTAGGACCTGTGTCATGTGACCGTCACCTGTAGGACCAGTGTCATGTGACCGTCACCTGTAGGACCAGTGCCATGTGACCGTCACCTGTAGGACCAGTGCCATGTGACCGTCACCTGTAGGACCTGTGTCATGTGACCGTCACCTGTAGGACCAGTGTCATGTGACCGTCACCTGTAGGACCTGTGTCATGTGACCGTCACCTGTAGGACCTGTGTCATGTGACCGTCACCTGTAGGACCTGTGTCACAGCAAACCAGCTGGCCGCATCGTCATGTGACGGACTTCTTGTGCCTCGGACCCATACAACCAGCGCCAGAGTTTGGACGCGACCCTTTGGACCTCTGACGGAAATCGACACCGCAGAGTTTGGCGTTCTAAACTGTATTTTATAAGCTGAAGTCATTATACCTTCATCTACTTCCCTCTAACCGTAACCGTCCCTTAGTTAACAACATATTTAATTGGTCAAAACTTCCCTTTTGATTCACAAAGTTCTAATCAGTAATTGTCATTGTGTATTGTTATGTGTTAATCATTAGTCTCATTATCCATCAATAATCTGTGCATTTGTGTCCTCTCCCATCATGATAATTAATTAAGACTTTGAACAGTTTCCCAGAACCTAACTCTGGGTGGTGCCCTCAACGAGACATGTTAATTAATAATTTACATAAATTAATATCTCTATTACATTATATACACTACACCAGTGTCATGTGACCGTCACCTGCGGGACCAGTGTCATGTGACCGTCACCTGTGTCATGTGAATGTTACCTGTAGGACCAGTGTCATGTGTTACCTGCGGGACAGACCAGAGTGACGGCGCACAGGTCTTGAGGATAGCGAGCAGCGTAGACCCCAGCCACGTTTCCTCCCATCGACGTCCCGACGAGATGGAATGGCCTCTGGTCCAGACCGATGCTCTGAACAAACTGAGACAAACACAGGGGTTAGACCAGGTCTAAACCATGACTAAACCAGGACTAAACCAGGGCTAAACCAGGGCTAAACCAGGGCTAAACCAGGTCTAAACCGGGACTAAACCAGGTCTAAACCAGAACTAAACCATGACTAAACCAGGACTAAACCAGGTCTAAACCAGAACTAAACCATGACTAAACCAGGACTAAACCAGGTCTAAACCGGGACTAAACCAGGTCTAAACCAGAACTAAACCAGGACTAAACCAGGACTAAACCAGGTCTAAACCAGGGCTAAACCAGGTCTAAACCGGGTCTAAACCAGGTCTAAATCAGGTCTAAACCGGGTATAAAACGGGTCTAAACCAGGACTAAACCAGGTCTAAACCAGGGCTAAACCAGGTCTAAACCAGGACTAAATCGAGTCCAGACCTGGTGGATTCGTGAGACTTGTCCGTGGATGCTGTAGTCGTCGGTTTTGGAGCGGGTTGTTCCTTCGTGTCCCGGTAAATCCAGACAGACCACGTGCTGTTCTTTTGACAGAAACTGCACAAACAAATATAACTGTTTACAGTACCAAATATGGTCATCACTTCTTCTGCTTCTCAAAACCAGCTGAAACACTGGCAAAAGCATAAAAGATATTTGAGGCTCATGATATTTTATCAAACAACCAATCTGTTTTTGAAAACTACACAGTACAATAACTGCTGCAGTTAAAGTAGTTAATGATATCATTGAGTCTCTTGAAAAAGCTTTGTACAGTGCTGTTTATTGACTTGTCTAAGCGTTATAAAACTGGGTTAAACTGTAATCTGGAGTTAAACTGAGGTCTGGAGTTAAACTGTAATCTGGAGTTAAACTGTGGTCCGGAGTTAAACTGTGGTCCGGAGTTAAACTGAGGTCTGGAGTTAAACTGTGGTCCAGAGGTAAACTGTAATCTGGAGTTAAACTGAGGTCTGGAGTTGAACTATAATCTGGAGTTAAACTGAGGTCTGGAGTTAAACTGTAATCTGGAGTTAAACTGAGGTCTGGAGTTAAACTGAGGTCTGGAGTTAAACTGAGGTCTGGAGTTAAACTATAATCTGGAGTTAAACTGAGGTCTGGAGTTAAACTATAATCTGGAGTTAAACTGAGGTCTGGAGTTAAACTGTAATCTGGAGTTAAACTGAGATCTGGAGTTAAACTGAGAGTAAAATGGCGGAGGCTGTTGTTGAAGACTTCCTGACCTGTGCTGTGTGTTTGGAGACGTTTAAAGAGCCTGTGACTGTGAGCTGTCATCACAGTTTCTGCTCCAGCTGCCTCCAGGACCACTGGGACCAGAACAACTGCAGAACCTGTCCTGTTTGTAGAAGGAGGTTTCTATAAATGTTTTAGATGTAAACGTTGCTCTGAAAGAGCTGTGTCTGTTGTTCAGTGAGAAGACAGTTCCTGTGGAGACAGCAGTGAGTGAGCTGAAGGAGCAGCTCAGACCTCCAGTCTCTCACAGAAAAGAGAGAGCAGGTCAAAACGCTGGAGAAAAGCTACGAGAGAAAGCTACTGGAGAAAAACACTGCAAGGAACAGATCTGAGCCCTGTTCGAGCGGCTGCACCAGTTCCTCAGGGAGGAGCAGCGGCGCCAGGCCCACAGCCTGAACCCAGAGCTGGAGAGCATCCGGGAGCATGCTGTCCCAGAACATCCACGCTGTGGAGCAGCAGCTGCAGAGCTGTAGCTCACACACTACAGCCTCAATCAGAGCCAGGCCCAGGCCTCACAGCCCCACCCACAGCCGGGGTCAAGACTCCTGATAAACCAGGCCCGAGTCCTGGGAAACTTCAGCTTTAAAGTCTGGGAGAAGATGAGGAGTCTGGCCCAGTACAGCCCTGTGATCCTGGATCCAAACACTGCAGAGAGAAGCATGTACCTGTCTGAAGACCTCACGGCTGTGAGACACGGAGACTAGGGATGTAACAATGCACTCCGAGTCGGTTGAAAATCGATAATAATATGTGACGATTTGTGTCGGTTGAGATGTTAAACGGATCGCGATACACGTTTTAAACAGCAGGGTGCGCTGAAGCAGTAGCCTATATTTTGACCTCGCTTTGCAGGCGCGATAGCCGCGAACAAGCCGTAACTTTAAACATTAGCAAAAATGGCGGCGGCAAGTGTAGATGACGTTGATGTTGAGGATGCACCAACCTCATTCAAATCGGATGTGTGGCGGCATTTTGGCTTTCCGAAGATTTAAAAATGAAAGCGGAGAGGTGGTAACGGACAAAACAAAAACTGTGTGCAGATACTGCAAGAAGATGTTAATATACACCGATAGCACAACAAACATGATGCAGCATACAAACCGGCACCACCGTGAGACGCTCCAGTCACCGCCGTCTGCACGTAAAAACCTGTTAGTGGGCCAAACCACACTGACCGGCGGATTTGCAGCCCCACTCGCAGAGACTAGTGCAAGAGCCAAGGAGATCACAAGGTCTATCGGCGTTTTCATGGCAAAAGATATGAGGCCGTTTTCTGTCGTAGAAAATGAAAGATTTAGGCTACTCGTCAACAAATTGGAGCCTAAATACACCATCCCATCACGCCCCCACTTTAGCCAGACTGTCATGCCAGCGCTTTACAGGGAAACAAAATCTAAGGTAATTGAGACCCTCAGAGAAGCATATAGTGTATCAATTACAACCGACGGCTGGACCTCCAGGGCTACCCAGAGTTATCTTACGGTCACAGCCCATGTGATAACCAGTGAGTGGGAGATGGTTAATTTTGTTCTCCAAACTCGCCCATTGTTCGAAACACACACCGGAGCTAATATTGCTGAAGTTTTAAAATCAGCTGTGAGTGAATGGGGGCTTCAAAAGGCCAACCATGGAATTGCTGTGGTCACGGACAACGCGAGGAATATGGATGTAGCTGTCAGAGAGGCTGGGCTGGCCCCCCATGTCAGGTGTTTTGCCCACACTTTGAACTTAGCCAGCCAAGCGGGTTTGAGTGTGCCCCGCATGAGCCGTTTGTTGGGCAGAGTGAGGCGTATTGCTGCCTTTTTTCACCGAAGCTCCACAGCCACAGCTGCGCTCGCAGCCCATCAGATACTGCTGGAGCTTCCACCGCATAAGCTAATCATCGATGTCGCTACGCGCTGGAACAGCAGTCTGGATATGATCGAACGCTATCTCGAACAGCAAGCGGCTGTGACAGCAACTCTACTGAGCAACGGCGTTCGACGAAATGTCCGTGACATCGATACTTTGGATGGCTCAGACATCCGTGATGCGGAGGACATAGTGAAGCTTCTAAAGCCACTCAAAACGGACACCACTGTGCTGTGTGACGAAAAAAACCCACTGTGTCTCTCATTTAGGGCTGTTTCGAATGCCATTTTTTGAGCTTCGAAGCTTAGGTGGCAATCAATATCGAATATTCGAAGCTTCGGTGGGTGGGGATAAATATATAATAATAGTGTCGGTGTAACTGCCGCATTTTCATTTCTGTTAATTTTCTGTGTAAACTGTTATTTCGTGTGTTTTGTGAAGTGTCACCAGAGGGCGCTGTAGCGCAGAGTTAGGCTCTTGTATACGCAGTGGTAGATTGATTAGAGCAGAAGTAGCGATCTCCACAGAAACCAAGAAAGGATACATGATTAAGAGAATAATTACGCTAAAAGTTAAAGTTTAAATTTATAAGGTAAAGGACAGTAGCCTGGTTCTACCAGACTCTCGTACATTTCATTTGTACAGAGAGTCTGGCCTCGCTCCATTGACAAGCGTTTACTTCCTTGTATGCGGGAACTCTGTTGAAGTTTAAAACTATTGGATCTGCCCAGAGTCACTCAGGATCTGCCATAGCCAATCGCTGCCATTACTCCAACGCAAACTGACTCACTACATCAACGTCATCGTTCTCAGCCACTCCCTCTGTTCGCTGATTGGTCCTACAAAAAATTGATTTCTGGAAACCTAAGAATATACAGCAATCCCAGACGTAGTACTAAAGCGAAATGAAATTGAGCGGAAGTACGTAGGAGGGCGGAGCCAGGCTAAAAGGACAGAAGATCTCCAAAGCTAATCCCTCTCATGGTACTCAGCCAACGAAGTTTGTTTTGTCTGTTTTATTTTCTAGAAGTTAATGTATCAATTGTACTTATTTTCGTTAAGCTAACTGTTGTTTTATCTGTGTGTTTCTTCAGTTTTCACGGTGTTTTTAATGGCGCTATTGAAAGACGGATGCTAATAAATTCATCAGTAGAGGAAACCACTTGTGTCTAAAGTACTTGGGGGAATTACAGTCGGTTTGCATTTGTATCATCTTTCACGACTTCACGTTTCACTCTTCGGCATCGTAAATGTGTTGCGGCAGACCCAGTGGAGTGCAGTGTTGTATTTGGTGCAATATGATCAGGTGGAACACATTCTTTCAATATTAATAAACATTTAATAATCTTTTAAATAGAACAGTTTCCAGTACACATTACACGGGCAGGTTTATGCTCCGAAAACGGTCAGTGCATAAGTGATACAAAACACAAAAAAATATATATATAAAAAGAATATTCGAATCTCAAAACTAAAAATCGAATGCCACCCCACCGAACGAATATTCGAATATTCGATTATTCTAGTACAGCCCTACTCTCATTGTGCCCTTAAAGCATATGATCGAGCATAACATGGCATCCAACGAAGAAGATTCCCCCACTGTGAGCAACATAAAGAGAGCTATACTGAACAACCTTTACAACAGATACACTTCAGAGTACAACCACCTGCTGGAGTGCACCGCATTAGACCTCAGATTCCGGCCCTCATCTAGAGACAGACCAACGCGATGATGTATTCCACAGACTGAAGGAGAAAGCTGTACTGATGTTGCAGAACCAGGTAGCCTATTATATGTATTTTACTCTCTCTAAATTGTATTTATTTTACTCTCTCTAAATTGTATTTATTTTACTCTCTCTAAATTGTATTTATTTTACTCTCTCTAAATTGTATTTATTTTACTCTCTCTAAATTGATTTCTTTTAAATAATTTGTTTATTATTAGGCATATTTTTCTAAATGTGTTTCCAAATGTGTTTGTGTAAACTGAGTATTAATGATACAAATTATAACAAATGATATTAAAATCTTGCCTTTATAACAATGTGAAACCCCTGTCAATGTTGTACTTAGATTTTACTTAGTCTTTTGTATTTCTGCTATTCCTCTGTGCAGGATGAGGGCAAAGAAGGTGCCAGTGGTCGCCCCCCTGCAGCAGAGCAGCCTCTTGACCAGACAGACAGAGCAGGAGCAGAGCTGAAACAACCTCCTTCCAAGAAAACAGCATTGGAAGATCTCCTTGGAGGGACTTTCGATGAACCAGTTGCACAGCACATCAGTCAGATTGATGCAGAAATGAATAAGTACAGAGCTGAAACATCCATTTCCCTCAATAGCTGTCCACTCAAGTGGTGGAAAGAGAATGCTAGGCTATACCCACTGCTATCCAGTATAGCAAAAGCATATCTCTCCACACCAGCCACCTCTGTCCCTAGTGAAAGGGTTTTTTCATCAGCAGGGGACATTGTGAATGTGCAGAGATCTCAGCTTTGCCCAGAAAATGTGGATATGCTGATATTTCTTTAAAAAAACATGTAAAAAAAAAAAGATTCTAAGCTAGGAAAGAGCACTGGCAAAGCCTTAGTTTGTTTATATGAAAAGATTTATTTTATTTGTATTATTTATTTTATTTGGGATTTGTTTTAATATTTCAATTTAGTTTTGTTATTTGACAAAGATATTTCAGTTTCAGAAAGAAATGTACAGCATTTTGTCTGAGTGAGACTGAAATAATAAAAGCAAACTTTTTCATTTATCTTTCTTAAATCTCATTTTGTACAAACAATCGTGAGAAAATCGTATCGTGAAACCAGTATTGTGAATCGTATCGGATCGCGAGTTCAGTGAATCGTTACATACTTAACGGAGAAACTCAGGACCAGACGCTGCCTTTAAACCCAGAGAGATTCACAAACAAACCCATGATCCTGGGCTCCTAGGGCTTCAGCTCCAGGGCTCCAGTGGGACGTGAAGGTGGGAGACCTTCCTAAGTGGGACATCAGTGTGGTCCAAGAGTCAATCGACATAAAGGGACAGATATTTTCTGACTATAAATATAGAATCTGGTGCTTGTGGCACGACAATGGAAGATACGACAACGGCTCTAATCAGACAGTTCCAGTAAAGAAGCCTCTTCAGAAGATCCAGGACCAGCTGGACTACGACGGGAGACACGTGTTCTTCCACGACGCAGATAACATGACTCACATTTACACTCACAGATTCCCTTTCACTGAGAAACTGTTTTCTTACATCTCTGTTCCACAGAGATGTACCGGCTGCTGGTGCAAAAACAAAAGAGCCTAAACTCTGGTCTAACTCTGGTCCAACTCTGGTCCAACTCTGGTCCAACTCTGGTCCAACTCTGGTCTAACTCTGGTCTAACTCTGGTCTAAACCTGGTCCAATTCTGGTCTAACTCTGGTCTAACTCAGGTCTAACTCTGGTCCAACTCTGGTCCAACTCTGGTCCAACTCTGGTCTAAACCTGGTCCAATTCTGGTCCAAACCTGCTCTAAACCTGCTCTGACTCTGGTCCAACTCTGATCTAAACCTGGTCTAACTCTGGTCTAACTCTGGTCTAACTCTGGTCTAACTCTGGTCTAAACCTGGTCCAATTCTGGTCTAACTCTGGTCTAACTCAGGTCTAACTCTGGTCCAACTCTGGTCCAACTCTGGTCCAACTCTGGTCCAACTCTGGTCTAAACCTGGTCCAATTCTGGTCCAAACCTGCTCTAAACCTGCTCTAAACCTGCTCTGACTCTGGTCCAACTCTGATCTAAACCTGGTCTAACTCAGGTCTAACGCTGGTCTAACGCTGATCTAACGCTGGTCTAGCGCTGGTCTAACGCTGGTCTAACGCTGGTCTAGCGCTGGTCTAGCGCTGGTCTAACGCTGGTCTAACGCTGGTCTAGCGCTGGTCTAACGCTGGTCTAACGCTGGTCTAACGCTGGTCTAACGCTGGTCTAACGCTGGTCTAACGCTGGTCTAACGCTGGTCTAACGCTGGTCTAACGCTGGTCTAACGCTTGTCTAACGCTGGTCTAACGCTGGTCTAACGCTGATCTAGCGCTGGTCTAACGCTGGTCTAACGCTGGTCTAACGCTGGTCTAACGCTGGTCTAACGCTTGTCTAACGCTGGTCTAACGCTGGTCTAACGCTGGTCTAGCGCTGGTCTAGCGCTGGTCTAACGCTGGTCTGACGCTGGTCTAACGCTGGTCTAACGCTGGTCTGACGCTGGTCTGACGCTGATCTAACGCTGATCTAACGCTGGTCTAACGCTGGTCTGACTCTGGTCTAACGCTGGTCTAACGCTGGTCTAACGCTGGTCTAGCGCTGGGAAGAATTTGCTCAAAGTATTTCAGAATTACTCCGCTCAAGCTCCGCTCTGGGTGTACAATTTTCCGCTCCTCGCTCCCTCCCCCACTCCTTATACATCTCGCTCCGTTTTCGCTCCAGGGTATTTTTTTTTTTTTTTAATAACACCAGTGTCTGATCAGAAGATGCATGTAGTGTAAAACGAAGTACTTTATATAAATGTTTGTGAAAGTACTAATAAAACAATACAAATGCAAACAAATGCAAAATATGATTAGAAACATTTTGAGTCCCCCTCCGTCTCCTGACGGTGGTTTGGTCCTGGGACTCCTGGCTCGTGATTGGTAATTGAGCGATAGTGGAGCGTTTCGGAGCGGGAGAAAATCACAACGCTCCAACATTTAAAAAATCCGCTCCTCTCACTCTGGTCTCACTCTGGTCTCACTCTGGTCTCACTCTGGTCTCGAGTCTAGAACTGGTCTAGACCCGGTCTCGTTACCTTGACGATGGGGAGCCATATGTCTTTATTTGCAGAGAAGCCATGGAGCAGCAGCAGAGATGGAGCGGCCCCTGGAGCTCCTCGTGTGGAGTAACAGAACCGATAGGAGCCACTGTGACAGAACTTCACCTTCAGCCCCAAACGACAACGGCAGAACCTGCAGGGAACAGAGGAGACCGGACTGAACCAGGTCTAAACCAGGTCTAAACCAGGACTAAACCAGGACTAAGACAAGTCTAAACCAGGACTAAACCAGAACTAAACCAGGTTTTGTGTTTTACCAGTTGTAGGCCTTGAGAAAGAGTCCAGGCCAAAACATGAAGGAAGTGATGAAGAGGACTGGAAACAGCAGGACACTTCCTGTGAGCATCATGACTTTAGCCCTGCCCACCTCCATCTGTGGAGACACAGGAGTAATCAGAGTACAGCTGTAACTGAGTCAAGGGGTGCGTTCGAGATGAAACACGACCTGCGCAGATACTACCGCTGTCGATCGCTGTGCAGTGCATGCTGGTTAGTCTTGTGTCCGAGTTGCCGCAGACTTGCTCTGACATAACCTATCCAACGTCTCGTGAGATCAAGGCAGAAAAGCGCCGATCAAAAAAGCCGATCGCTGGCGCGTCGTGCAACTTTTCATACGCATGCACGCGCGGCACAGGTACACAACAGCAGAGCGGAGCTTGTCAGTGGCAACATGAGCTCTACCGTCTGGAAGTTTTTCAAAGTGTCCGATAAAGACGTAAAGTAAGCCGTTTGCAATGTATGTCGTGATGAAATCCCTCGAGGTGGAAGCAAGCAACATCATTTTAACACCACTAACATGATTAGGCATCTTAGAACACGCCATACAACTGAATATGCAGAGTATGAGAAACTAAACCAACCGAAGCCAACAACATTCCCATCCCTCAACCAACCGACTGTGAGTGATGCATTTAAACGACGTGAACTATAGCAGGGATAGTAAGAGGTGGAAAGACATCACGTTCAGAATGATGGAATTCATTTGCCTTGACAAACAACCTCTATCCGTTGTGGAGGATAAAGGTTTCCGTCGTCTGCTAAGCTGCCTTGATCCACGATACAACCCCCCAGGCAGGAAATACCTAACTGATGTGTGCCTTCCAGCGTTGTAGCAAACAGTGTACCTACACATTGACAGGCTTCTGGAGGATAGTGTACATATTAGCTTCACAAGCGATATATGGAGGTGCAGACGCCTGTCCAATGTCCCTGCCGAGTTTAACAGCATACTTTATTGACTCAAACTTCGAAAGACACAACATTGTAGTACATTCTCAAGATTTCACAGGGTCACATTCTGCGGAGGCTTTGGGAAACGCATTTAGCGTCATGTTTCAGTAACGGGGGATACAAAGACAAAAAATCCACGCAATTTTAACAGACAACGCCAAAAACATGCAGAAAGCGATGAGAGACGCAGGTTTCCCTGGCCTGCCGTGTGTAGCGCACACTCTCCAGCTGGCTGTGCATGAGGGTGTATTATCCCAGCAAAGTATTTTGGATATCACAGTCTCAGGGAGACGCATTGTTGGGGACTTTAAGCATTCTCCGTTGGCATATTCGCGGCTGGAAAATGTTCAAAAGCAACTTGGCCAGCCGATTAAAAAACTCGATGGAACAGTACATTGTACATGTTCCAAAGTCTGTTAGAACAGAAATTGGAGCTTGCAGCCTATGCTGCAGAACATGAATTGCCGAGCACGTTCACAATTCACCAGTGGAAATTAATCTAAATTATGGTCTTGATCCTCTCCCCGTTTGAAGAGCTCACACAACAAATTAGCTCATCAACTGCGTCCGCTGCGGATGTGATTCTGTGTATAAGAGCTCTCATCCGACTCTTGGAGAAGACGGTGGAGTCTGACCATGGTGTGAAAACATCATAAACCGTACTACTGGAAGCTGTCAGAAGACGATTTGCTGACATTGATACACAGAAGTTATATGCAACGGTGACGGTGCTAGATCCAAGGTAAGATAAACTTATATCACTTATCATTAGTCTCTCCCTGTCTTTCAATTTTTGTCCAACTATCTCTTTGTTTTAAATAGATAGTTAGGCTTTTCCTATGCCTTATTTGAAGGACAGCTTATAGTAATCTACATATTTAATATTTTTTGTCATAGTTGAAAATGGGTTACTCTAGTATTTCATTTTTGTGACTGTAATCTGACACAAATGTATGCCGGTTCCAAAATTAACACATTAGTTTCATTTTCACATCTATGTCTTACAATTTGTTGCTCTGTTTTTACTTCTATGTACTCTTATTCATTGTATCTGACATGTTTCATTTGTCTTCATTGTGTGCCAAACAAAACGTCTGTTTATCATTCGGGCCGGTGTAGCGTACTGTAGTTATGAATGTAATATAATAGAAGTATTAATTTATCAATTTGGGAAAATTATCAATTAATATTTTTAGTATCAAAATTATTGTCTCGTTGAGGGCACCACCCAGATAAGTTCTGGGAAACTGATTATATTTACTAAGTCTCAATTAATCTGAAGGAATAGAATTCTACCTGTGTTCGGAATACGTCTTATTATAAACATTAAAACAACAAATCAAGATCTTTAACGTTTTATGGGGTTTTATTAAAGATTATACAAAGTTAACATATTAATGGGAAATGAATGGGATAGGACACAAAGGGAAAGATTATTGACGGATAATGAGAATGATTAAACAGAATGATAAACAACAATAACCTTTACTGACTAGAACTTTGTGGAGTGAAAGGGGAGTTTGAACCATTACATCTGCAGTTTACCTAAAGGATGTTTACGGGATTTTGGAGAGAAGTAGATGATTGTGTAGTGACTTGAGCTTATAAAATACAGTTTAAACGCCAAAACTCCTGCTGTGTCATGTGCGGCTTACTTGGTTCGCTGGTACTGGCCCGGTTCGATTTCCGTCACAGGTCCAAAGGTTTGCTTCAGATCTCTGAAGCGGGGCGTCTGGGTTTCGAAGAGACCGCTCTCACAAGGTGTCCGTCACGTGACGAGGCCGCTGGCTGGTCAGCGGGGCGGCCGGGAAACGGAGTTGGGGAAAGGCGTCAACTGTATAAAGCCGTATAAGTCTATTTCTGCCTTTGGCATGGGCAGGAACAGATTAGAGTCTTTGAAAAATGTCACTAGACCACTGGAAAAGGGTCTCTCGGGAGTCGTTCCTCTGGCTTAAAGCGTCTGTTAGTTCAAGCGGAGTTCTTGGTCTTTCTCAAGAACTACAAAAATGTCTTCCTTCTTGTGCGAGTGACGTCACAAGAGTGTTTTACAAAAATAAGCAACGTGTGGCGTTAAAAGAAAAATCACGTTGTATGGCTGGTACAACGGATCTAGAAAAATTTAGAGTAGCCTAAGTTACGAGGAGAGGGTCCGAGGCGGACAAGAGCGAAAGCTTAAGCTGCAGAAGAAGCAGTGGAGAAGAGACTGGAGAAGAGCGATTTCCAGTGTGCACACGCGTTTTGTCCGCGGCTTGAGGGGCGTGTTTGGGGGAAGTTTATCCCAACTAAATTTTAATTCAAATAACCCTTTTACCTTCCACAAAGTAACATTGAATTTTTTTAGTTTTGCACAATCATAAGCATACACATACATTTGGCACTGCAGATTCGTACCGATAGAATGCATCTTTACGAATGCTGTAACACACATAAATTCATTCAACAATTTTATTAACTGTAAACTTGTAAGACTGATGTAAAGAGTCGATTCTTCTCGTTATGACTCTAAATCCTGTGGGGAAAGCATTACCCTCTACTTTAGATACACACTTTTAATGGCATAAACACAATAACACAATGTCCTTTGCAAATCTTTTTCTCCGTTGGTTTGATGAAAGACTTAGCGGCGTTCATCCATACTGTCACTAGAGGGCAGTATGGTATCATCCAGTAAGCTCAGATTCCTTGACCTCAAAGGTCTTTCATCAGCGTCTTTGTTTTGTGCCAATACATAAAAATCGTATTTCAAAGAGCCGTAACTGTCACGTTCTGGGCCCAGCCAGTCTAAAGGTTTGGAGATAACTCCTTTGATCTGCTCTGGAATGTAGAAAACAAAGTCGTTAATTAGGGTTACCCCTGAGTTCCTGTTCTTTATGAAAACAACCGGCCAGCTGTTCCACATTAACAGGGAGGTGTTAAGATCCTTTTCTGTTGGTAAAGCAAACACTTTCTGAGTCTGAAAGAGGGGTTTTACAGCATAAATTGTCAGTCTGTGACATTTATTGCTGGTCAACCTTTGTGTGATACAGTCCATGACCTGAACTCTGTGGGGGTGCTCACTGTGGCAGGCCGATGATTTCACTACACCGGTAAAAAATATACTTGGCTGGGGGATTTTTTCATCTACCAGTCCCTGTGGCAGGTGAGCCAAAAAGTTAATTTCGGACCTTGAATGTATGTGTGTGGCCTGCCTGGCATGTCACTATAATTGATTTCACATAGTTTTTCATTTTTATATCCATTTCAGATACAAAGTCAGATACTTTCCAGAGGCACTCAAACCAACTGTGCGTGATCTGTGACGTTGTTACAGCCCATTGCCACATTGAACTGCCAAGTACAAGCAGCGTGGAGGTGCCCAGTTCCAGCAGGTCAACAGACAGCTTGCTCTTTACAGGCAATGTTTGCTGAACTGGTGGAGGAGGATCCAGGACAAACTGATGAGGAAATCACGATCGTCTCACAGATCAACCAATATCCAGCAGAGACCGAATGCCACGCAGTGGACAGCCACTTGCTTATTGGCAGGTGAATAAAGGCCGCTTCCCTGCACTTGCACAGACGGCAAGAGCAAATCTTTGTTCACCATGCACAAGTGTGGATAGTGAGCGACTGTTTAGCACGGCTGCAAATGTTATTGATGACAAAAGAAACCGACTGACACCAAAAAAATGCGGAGATGCTCATAGTCATCAAGAGAAACTTGCCTTTTATGATTGAGACCTGAATGATTTTGTACTCTGTGTTAGGAGGCCGAGGCCCAGCAAGTTTAGGTTTGAAATGTTTTGTGGCCAATTGTTTAATTTTAATATTTAAAAAAAAAAAAGGGCTATATTTTACAAGTAGCCTGGGCCTATTTGACCTCATCCCATCCCAAGTTCATCTGATTGGTAACTATCTGCTTGGCCTCCTTGTTTCTCTGCTTTGTTATTTAGGAAGGATGGCATTGGCATCCTTATTTGGGAAAGTTGGCCTACAGTAGCCTTATCTCATTTTCTAAAATAAACACTTGGTGGTTCTTCAAGATCTTGACTCTAGCCTATTTTTTTGTCCACAGATTTTTTTCTCAATACAGTTAATTTACAGTTAGTTTCATTTCTACAAATGGTGCAAACTCTGCATGATTATACAGATAAAAGATTCCCATTCCTCTGCCATTCTGTGATCGGCAATCGGTGATCGGCCCCAAAAATACTGATCGGAGCATCTCTAGTTACCACGACCTGCCATCTCTCTGAAACCATCTACTTTCATATTCCCGCCTACTTTTGACAGGCAGCAAATCATACAGCTCAACAAACCTGACCAATGGTGAGCAGCATCACTCAATGTACAGCCTCCTTATCGGGCCTCATCCTGACCAGCCCATTGGGAAATCTCCTGAATCTCCCAGTGTCTCCTTTTTAAATCCGACAAACCTGTCTGTTGTCTTTCAAAGTCTGAGAGCTCTAGCCTTAACAAGCTCTGAGTTACAGATGCTCAAAGAAGCCCGGCTGAAACAAACACAGCTTCCTCTGAGCCTCTTACTTCGAGCTGCAGATCTGTGTCCAACCTTCGGCTGACTCGACCAATGACAGCAGCTGTGGGCGTGGTTTACAGTGTTTGCTCTAATTGGATTAAACCGCATTCACTCACAGATAACTTATTTGTTTGTTTGTTCACAATGTTTGTGGAACGCATTAGCCTTAGCTCGTCGTGTCCCGGACTCTGTCGATCTTTAACAAGAGCCTTTCCACAACAAGAGACATTTACAGCCCTCAGTCTAACATTTGTCCTGCTCTGTGTTTGTTTGTTCAAGGATTGGAGCTAATACTACTCTTTGTTTTCTCGCAGAGGCCTGCAGGTGATTAGCAGCACCAGGGCAGCCTCTTTAAAAAAACAATAAGAACAGAAAAAGGAGGAATAGTGGAATGTCTTTGTATTTAGTGGAACATAAACCAGGGCTCTGTGTAACACATGAACATGAACAAGATAAAGAAAGGAAATACTTGTTTGGACACTTTTTCCACACTTTACATTAATGAACACGTGTCTGTAATTTAAGGAAAACTCTACGGACTGTTTTCCAAACTGTGTCTGTTTAAGAATGAGTTTAGTCATTTTTTGTGTTTTTTTATTTATTTATTTATTTTTTTAATGGTAAAGGCTTTACATCATGCTTCTTTATCGTCATCATAATACTGTTCTGTTTTAGTGTCCTTTCAGTTTTTCCATTGACTCAATCCTGACCATCACTTTGGAAAAGCAGCTACATTAGTTGAGTTTTGTCTTGGGAACCACAGAACTATGGGACAGTATATGTTTAATAATAAGTACTTGAATTGAAATCTGTGATATAGAGGATTTGTGATATTGAGGTCACAAATCCTTAAAAGGTGTTACAGAGGATGTTTCTGACGACTGTTGGTGAGTTTTTGAAATGAGCAGATGGACACGGAGCCCCTGGAAAAATAGAAATCCAACTCTATTGATAGCTATTGATTAGCTAATTTACACCGAAAGCGTCTCACGCTGGTGAATCTTTAGTCAATCTCACAACGAAACGCTATCGATAGGGTGCAGCTCCACGTCAATCTGTGAGATACACCGAGAAAACACAGGCCAGGTAGAACTGCTTGTTTCTATGGTTTTAACAGTTTTTTTTGAGTAGCAGAACTTAAAAATGGGGTTTGGGAAATATACGAGTGGGAGTCTAAGTCGCTGGGCAGTATTCCCTCTATTCCTCGTAGCATTACCAAACTGCCATACGTCAGTGTTGGAGACGGTCTCGGGGTAAACACGACGGTAACGGAAGAAATGAATAATGCTCTTTAAAAATCAGCTGCTTGAGTCTAGTTTGTGTTTTTTAGAAACAAGGAGCTTAAATCAGTCTTGTGTCAGAATAAAGCCATGTAAATCCCTCTGAGCTGTTTTTACAGTGTGTTTTCTGTGGACACATTACCATCTGCTCCTGTCTGCTTCTCCAAATGTTACCTGCTGAATAAAGGTTCGGATCTCAGACACTTTTAATAAATACTCCACTTTTTAGATAAAGGCTTCTTGCAACAGAAAAAGTTAATTTATTGAGTTAATGTTGAAATATATTTCTCTTGTTTATTTTCAACTTTACTTTATACCTAACCGGAAATGGCGACGCATTTAGCCAATTCCCTTCCGGTCTCTTTGCTAAGTTCAAACCAAGCCTCTCCCATGGAACGAGAAGGGTATTCCTGCACAACCGGAGGCTGCAGTTTCAGGACCCTAGGTTTTTTGTGACAGCGCCACCTACCGTACTGGATCAATACTAATTAAAGATGGACGACGTAGACAGCAATCAGACGGTGAGTACCGATATTTAATTATTTTTTATTTTATAACGTTTAAACGGTGCGAAGTTTACATAGTGAGAACTGCTAATTATGAATTAATTCCCACCAAATTAAGAATTCGTGAGCTAGTTTTATTAATTACTACGACGTTAATTCGTGGCCATGATTTCATAAATCCTTGTTGAGTTTTAATGACGAAGTATTATAAGTGAATCTAGCCTGCACATTAATTAAACTTATCAGATGACAAGAGCATGGATGATGTAAGGTTTGTAAGATTTACCTGCAGCTTAATGTATTAGTGTGAATACTGGCTTAATAGTTGTTGTTTTACCATATTTATGTATAAAATATCTTTCATAACTAAACTGCACTGACTGCCTAGTTGCAGTATGTGTTAGCCTGTTGTTTTGGTTTTGTTTTGCTGATGATGAATGAGGCGTTTGGCAGTTTTAATAGCTTGTTAGAACTTGGCCTAATCTGCAAACTTTGGGAATGACTGCGGGATTTTCATTCTTATGGTAAGGTCTCAATTTTTTGTCAAGTTTCTGTCAACATTGTGAATAAAATGTCTTCCATCTTTTCTATTGCAGTACACCCTTTGCATTGTGACAGGTGTGGGGTTTGACTTCCAGGAGGTTAGTTGATTTAAAAAAAAAGATGTACAAGGAAATCTCACTTTTACATGTTGTCTGTGTGTACACTCTTCGTCATGAAGAAAATAGATACATCATTAACTAAAGATTCTCCTCATCACTGTCACGCATCTTTCAGATGGACATGCCTTTAATTCGAAAGTGGTGGTGTCTTCTTCTGATGGAGCGCTTCAAAATAGAAGGGTATGACACCACTAAACAATATATGTATATTAATTTCTGTACAAACAGACTGGAACTACCTATGCTTTAAACAGTTTTAAACCACACCTTTCAGTAAATTAGACATTTGTGTGTGTCACTTGTGCACCAAATGCCTTAGTTTTTGCCAATGCAATACTTTAGATTAATCTTCTTAATGTCTGAAAGGCATGGTCAGCGGTTTGCCTTCTGGACTGATGAGGCCAGAAGCTTGGTCCAAGGAACTCTGAGACAGAGTGCTGTCTCTGAGAAGGTCCCAGTCCACATTGAGTCTGTGGATCACCGCACCACAGAAGAAAAGAGACTGGTGGACTTTATAGTAAAGTTACAGGGATCTGAGGAGCATTTGGTGGTACTATTATATCTTTTAACTATTCTGCAAATTATTGTATCTTTATCTTAAAAGTATACATTTCTTATAAATAACTGTTTTTGTACCATGGTTTGTCCATAAGGGTGTACTCAACGGGAAGCCCTCTAAGTGGTTACATAAGTAAGTAAGTAAGTTTTATTTATATAACACCTTTCACAGATATAGATCACAAAGTGCTTTACAACGTGCTTACCACTCACCCCACTCACCCCATTCACACACATTCACACACACTCACACACATTCACACACATTCACACACATTCACACACACTCACACACTCACACACACATTCACACACACTCACACCTGGGACAGACAGAGACACACGGCGCTCAACCTCCTCCGACCACCACCAAACACACCTCTACAGTCACACACATTCATGAATCATTTTTGTGTCTTGTCTTGTCTCACAACAACCTTTAAAATATCTGCTGTAATTTAGACTCCATACACTGATTCCAACTTTAACTTACCTGATAATGAGCTAATTCACCTTAAAGAGGTTAATCAAATACTGTATAATTTAAAAGACTAAGACTTTTAAGGTTCTCCATTTTTTACAATTGTTTTAAAATGTATATACATTTTTCATTTATATTTTGTGTATATTCATGTTTAAATTTAAAATTGTGAATCAAAAATCACATTTAAAAAGAAATACTGAGATTAACATATTGATGCTATATACGAACATGACTACAAACTAAACCAACAGGGTCCTAGAAGTGCGGTCCTGAAACTGAAGCCTCCGGTTGTGCAGGAACATACTATTGCATGGAACCTCTTAAACGGTCCTCGTGTAAGGGCGCCGCCATACGGTGATTTTACAGCAAAATACAGCGATATACCTCCGTCCACCAGAGGGCAGGCTCCAAAAGCAGAAATATAAGGAGAAACCCAATGGTGACTTTACAAGAGTAAAACTCATGTTTACAGCCTGGTACAAAAGATGGCTCCGGTCTCTAGAGCTAAGTTTTTACTATGTTGGAACCAATGGGTTCAAATCTGATGCTCAATAAACATTATTCAGAATTAAACCTATAACATGTAATAGTGGTTCACAGAAGCACGTTGTGGGTTCGTTTCCTTCTGTTTTAGCGACATTTACTTCAGTTTTGTTCGTTTTTAGCCTCGTTATGTCCGAGTTTAGTCTCATTAAAGCCTTGATCTTGCCACATTTCAGTCTCAGTTTTATCCTCTTTTAAATCAGTCTAAAGTTGGTTTAACCCGCTTTAATGAACGGACAGGTGTCTCGGCGCGACTCTCACCTGCAGACCAGGTCCCGTTATTCTGCCTTTATCCGCCTCCTGCTCGGTCTCCGGTGTCTCTCCGGTAACAGCAGGTCTGTCTCCGGTTCTGTCTCTTCTCTGTCCGGTGCCCGGTCAGTCTCTTAAACTTTAACCTAAAAATTACACAACGCCTTTTCTTTGATGCTTAAAGTGCAAAGCTGCGTTCACGGAAACTCGGGAAAAAATCAACCTGAAGATCATGGTTTTAACAGTTTTTCTGCTTCACTTTGTGTGACGTTAATCTGGTTCAGATGAAAACAACAAATATAAATAAAAACGACTTTAAAGAAATATAATTAAAGTGGGCGCTACACCGTTTCTACTGTTTTTAATTTAGACCAGGTCCAGACTTAGACCAGGTCCAGACTTAGACCAGGTCCAGACTTAGACCAGGTCCAGACCTAGACCAGGTCCAGACTTAGACCAGGTCCAGACTTAGACCAGGTCCAGACCAGGTCCAGACTTAGACCAGGTCCAGACTTAGACCAGGTCCAGACCAGGTCCAGACTTAGACCAGGTCCAGACTCAGACCAGGTCCAGACTCAGACCAGGTCCAGACCAGGTCCAGACCAGGTCCAGACTTAGACCAGGTCCAGACCAGGTCCAGACTTAGACCAGGTCCAGACTTAGACCAGGTCCAGACTCAGACCAGGTCCAGACTCAGACCAGGTCCAGACCAGGTCCAGACCAGGTCCAGACTTAGACCAGGTCCAGACCAGGTCCAGACTTAGACCAGGTCCAGACTCAGACCAGGTCCAGACTCAGACCAGGTCCAGACCAGGTCCAGACCAGGTCCAGACTTAGACCAGGTCCAGACCAGGTCCAGACTTAGACCAGGTCCAGACTTAGACCAGGTCCAGACCCAGACCAGGTCCAGACCAGGTCCAGACTTAGACCAGGTCCAGACCAGGTCCAGTCTTAGACCAGGTCCAGACCAGGTCCAGACCTAGACCAGGTCCAGACTTAGACCAGGTCCAGACTTAGACCAGACCCAGACCAGGTCCAGACCCAGACCAGGTCCAGACCTAGACCAGGTCCAGACTTAGACCAGGTCCAGACCCAGACCAGGTCCAGACTTAGACCAGGTCCAGACTTAGACCAGACCCAGACCAGGTCCAGACTTAGACCAGGTCCAGACTTAGACCAGGTCCAGACTTAGACCAGACCCAGACCAG
Source organism: Perccottus glenii (assembly GCA_024416835.2). Lineage (NCBI taxonomy): Eukaryota > Metazoa > Chordata > Actinopteri > Gobiiformes > Odontobutidae > Perccottus > Perccottus glenii. The sequence goes on from CM044554.2 coordinate 31,938,520, forward strand.
GTCCAGACCAGGTCCAGACCCAGACCAGGTCCAGACTTAGACCAGGTCCAGACTTAGACCAGACCCAGACCAGGTCCAGACCTAGACCAGGTCCAGACCCAGACCAGACCCAGACCAGGTCCAGACCCAGACCAGGTCCAGACCAGGTCCAGACCCAGACCAGACCCAGACCAGGTCCAGACCAGGTCCAGACCCAGACCAGACCCAGACCAGGTCCAGACCAGGTCCAGACCCAGACCAGACCCAGACCAGGTCCAGACTTAGACCAGGTCCAGACTTAGACCAGGTCCAGACTTAGACCAGACTCAGACCAGGTCCAGACTTAGACCAGGTCCAGACTTAGACCAGGTCCAGACTTAGACCAGACTCAGACCAGGTCCAGACTTAGACCAGGTCCAGACTCAGACCAGGTCCAGACTCAGACCAGGTCCAGACTTAGACCAGACTCAGACCAGGTCCAGACTCAGACCAGGTCCAGACTTAGACCAGGTCCAGACTCAGACCAGGTCCAGACTCAGACCAGGTCCAGACTTAGACCAGACTCAGACCAGGTCCAGTCTTAGACCAGGTCCAGACTTAGACCAGGTCCAGACTTAGACCAGGTCCAGACTTAGACCAGACTCAGACCAGGTCCAGACTTAGACCAGGTCCAGACTCAGACCAGGTCCAGACTTAGACCAGACTCAGACCAGGTCCAGTCTTAGACCAGGTCCAGACTTAGACCAGGTCCAGACTTAGACCAGGTCCAGACTTAGACCAGGTCCAGACTTAGACCAGGTCCAGACTCACAGAGGTCGGTGTTTGAAGGAGACAGAGTTAGTCCAGACTTAGACCAGGTCCAGACCAGGTCCAGACTTAGACCAGGTCCAGACTCACAGAGGTCGGTGTTTGAAGGAGACAGAGTTAGTCCAGACTTAGACCAGGTCCAGACTTAGACCAGGTCCAGACTTAGACCAGGTCCAGACTTAGACCAGGTCCAGACTCACGGAGGTCGGTGTTTGAAGGAGACAGAGTTAGACCTGTTCTCCGCCAAAGCATCACTTTTTAAGACCCATATTAAAATAAAATAAAAATAAACAAAGATATAGCAGCAATAGATTTGACTGTACGAGACGCCATACCACTAACCCGGGTTAGTTCAGTAAAATAAAAAAGACCCCTAAAGAGAGGTAAAGACAGACGGGAGAGAAGTGTGGTTTAGTCTCTTTATAAATCTTTATTCTTTAGAAAGAGCTCACAGTCCAAGCTCAGTTCTACAAAAATAAATATTTTAAATACAAAAGCCTGGTCTCTTTACACAGTGCTGTTTGTGAGTTTTTCTGCAGCAGACAGCAGCCAATCACAGGAGAGCGAGAGACCGGCTGCTGCGATGTGATTGGATGTAAGGGTCAGATTCAGTCACATGACTGCTCTCTGGATTTATGGAGCAGTCTTTTCTCGTCCAGATGTCACTCAAAGTCAACTGAAAACTATTCTGAACTACATCTCCCATGATGCTTTGCTGCCTGTGAGTCTCATGTTCAAACAATAGCTCTCCACTCTCCTAAACCAGGTCTAAACCTGGTCTAATCCAGGTCCAGACCCTGAGGAGAGTGGAGTAAAGTCCAGACGTCAGAATAAACACAGTTTGTAACAGTTTATAACTTTAGTTTTGAACAAAGCACTTTTTATGGAGGAAAATAAAAAATGTTAAAACATTCACAAAAATGTCTTTAGTTTTGAGGTGGATTATGGTAAAAATAAAATAAAAAACCTAGAAACATCTTCAAACCAGGTCATGTCCAAGCCTTCGATCAGGACTTTGACCAAACGGAGTGTGTAACAAAACTCACGCAGCTCAGAACCACACTGGATCCAAGAGGATTTAAGAAGAAACCGAATCTCAGACCTGGCTCAGTAGATTTTTTTACATTTTCATTTCTTGTTTGAAGTGGCTCTAAATGATTGTAGTGGTCTAACTTGAACTGAAAGTGGTTTTGAACAGTTTTAAACTGGTTATAACCCATGTCCAGTCTTTTTCCAGTTTAAAAATAATTTAAAACAGGGTTCTAACTAGATTTGGCCAGGCTTTAAGAGGTTTAACCTGGACTTTAACTGGTTTTAAGTGGCTTTCAACTGGTTGTAGATAGATGAATGAGTCCAGGTCATTAATCCAGTCTAAACCTGATCTGGTCTAAACCAGGACTGAGCTTTGGTTTCGGCAGGTCTACTTTAGCAAGTCTCGGACCTGTTTTTCTCCGTCTTCTCTTCCTCTTCCCGTTCACTCTTAGTATAAATCTTTAGGCACAGTCTATAAACAAAGCTCTATGGCACTCACTACTGTTAGTCCCACCCCCTCTGACATCACCAGGCATCCTCCAATCAGACGCGGCCCTGAGCAGACGGCCTCCTGTGTCCTGGTGACTTCCTGTCAGTGTTTGTCCAGGTGTTGCCGTACTCAATATGGCCGACGTTACCGGCTCAAATCAGGCAGTGACAGTTACAGGTCGGAGTTTGACTCGACCTCAGCCATGTTTTCTCTGCTCTTAAAACAAGGACAGCACTGTCTTATTTTAAATGTTAGTGATCTCTCCAGCCTTTAGAGCGGCTTCAAGGACTAGCTTTCAACCAATCAGGTTTGAGCAGACATGTTTATGATCCAAAGATGGCACCGAGGACGTCCTGTTCTGTCGGAGGTTCTGTCAGGATCATCAGGTCTGAGGGAGACACAGGAAGAGAATGAGAGGAATAAGACACATGCTGAAACCCAAACTTATAATGGGACCCAAGAATTTAGTTTGTCATAGAGACATAAAATTTGGTACACACATCTCTGATGTCATGACGAGCATAAAAGCCAATGACAACCACCCCCTATCTATAAATGTGATTCCATTAATAAATTAATTATAATTTGGTATATATTTTTTTTAATTATAATTTTTCTGCAAAATGATCCTAAATTTGACCCAGTAAACGTGCAACTTAAAGTCATTTTTATTGGTCCCAGATTTCAAGCTCGGCGAAAAATGTATGTATTTGAAGTCCCCGAAAAAAAATACAAAAAATGACTCAGTGGCGACCCCTAGAAAAGTCAAAATACATTGGGCCTATGAAAGTAAATTTTTCCAACGTAGAAATACAAAACTTGGTATATCCATAGGACACCTCAGGGCAAACAGAAAAGTCAATGACAGTCACACCCTAAACTCAACAGGAAGTCCGCCATGTGGGGTGAAACGTGCCACTAAAATCGCACACCTTGCGCAGAAAGATGCAAATCATTGTGTTTTAATCTAAATGGCCCCAAATTTGGTAAGTATCATCTAGACACATGTGCCAACCAAAGTTGTAACTTTGTTGTTGATATCTTATCGGGTATGGGTGTAGCAAGCCACCTGTAACAATTGGCCATTTTTGTGAAAATAAAGCGTCTCTTAACTCTCAAACGCCTTCTCGGATCGAGTTGGACCCAAAAAGGCGTTTGTGCACATTCATGACCTGAACACAAAGATATGTAAATAAAAGGGTTATCTTTAGAAATGGCTCTCCAGCGCCCCCTACAAACTTAGACAGGGAGGGTTAGCCTAGGCTCTCTGTTCTAAAGCCAGACCTCTGGTAGGCTTTAGAACAGAGAGCCTACCTGTTGTGGGAGTGTTGTTCAGACGGGGTGGAACAGCAGCGTACAATCCTCTCTGTGGGGTTTTGAGCCAGAACCAGACGAGGACGAGCTGCGCAGGAACCCGTTAACGATCTTCTGATCCAGACGCAGCTGACGAGGAACGCTCTCAAACGGCTTCGGGTCCAGGTCCAGGACCGAGACTGAGACGGAAAAGGAGACCGGTCTGGAGCAGGACAGGAAATCCCTGAGGCGTCGTGGAGACGACAGGCTGAAGGTAAGAGAGAGGGGTTAAGAGCAGAGCAAGACCTGCTGGAACCAGGTCTAGACCAGGACTTCACAGAAAAACAACAAGCACGTCCAAAGCCTGTGGGCCAGAACCAAAGAACTCAAGGTCTAAACCAGGACTAAACCGGGTCTAAACCGGGACTAACCCTTTGTCTTCCTCCTCTCCTCCTCTTCGTCGTCGGTCGGGATGAGAGTGATCATTATGGAGCAGTCCTTTGCCGTCATGGCCACTCTGTACTGATGAACCTACGAGCAAGGCACCGAGAGGCAGGTTTTAGGGGAAAAAAAACTCATGTAAAAAAAATAATAATGCATTTTTAAAATGATTTGAAATAAGAGTTTAGTTCATCCATTTGTGGCTCAACTTTAGTTTTTTAAATCCTGGAAACAGACGAACTGACGGTGAGCCGTGTCGTCCTCCATTTTGTTTGTCGGTAAAGTCTGAAGTGACTATTATTTGTGGAAAAGTTGAGACTGAAGCAGACCTTGGCCACAGCGAACTCCACAGAGTCGTCTTCTGCCGGACACTTCTGCAGCTTCTCCAGAAAGGCCTCGTCGTACGGACCGTCGATCTGTAGGCGACTCCTGAAGCAGACAGGAAGTGAGGTCAGAGAGAAGAAATGTACTTCCCTAATGTCCAGCAGGGGGCAGTGTTTGGAGCCAAAAGTAGCACAAAGGCAGTATTAAACAACAATTTAAGGTTTTAATGAAGTAAAAATATAAATAAACTGTTTATAGAGGGATTTGAGACGTCCGTGAGAAGAACAACAAAAAAAAAAACTACAAAATCTTAAATGAATGTGAATATGGTTAGGTTTTTCATCACTGAGGCACTTATGTTTTAAATAATGCTCTATGGTGAAGTTCTTCCAGTGGATTTCTATAAATAACTGTGATGCTCTTTTAAAAGTAGAATAATGCACATGCTCTTTGCTCAGGTTTTTTGTTCCATGTTTAATAACTGTGTCCTTCTGATAAAATAATTAAATATGTCGACGACAACAAGTGGTTGTTGTTGTTTTTCTAAAACTGAACAATAATGCAACCGCTCTTCAGGAGTTCATAAATGTTTTTTTAAACAAACAACTGTTGAAGGATGTAACAGAGATAACGGTCTGGTTTTTTGTTTTAAATATAAAACAATGAAAGGTGGCAGTAGCTCAGTGGTAGAGTGGTCATCTTTCAACCGGAAGGTAGGGGGTTCGATTCCCACTCTCCCCACAGTTCATACTGTCGTGTCCTTGGGCAAGACACTTAACCCACCTTGCCTCCAGTGACTGTAACACTGGTAATGTAATGTAAGTCGCTTTGGATAAAAGCGTCTGCTAAATGAATAAATGTAAATGTGAAAGAAACAGACTGACTTTATTATTACCATTTTAAATGTTGAGACATACAAGACAAAAAACTAAAAATAAATCAACTAAAGACCAGACAGCAAAGAGTGAGACTGTTGATAAATCTGTTAAATGTCAGGTTTCAGGGCCGCACCTGTCTTTGGGGAAGTCCTGCAAGTGCTGCTCCACTCGTCGATACAAAGGGAACAGACCCTCGATGTCCAAAGAGTCCAGCATCTGAACCTGAAGGATCCGGGACAGAACACTGCCTCCGGGCAGACCCTGGGAACCTGACACACGGGACAGAGGAATAAGTATATATATAATATATAAAGAGTAAACACAGTCTAGTTCAGAATGAAGTGGTACTAACTGTGTCTGATGCGTTCTCTGTTGAAGACACTGGCCTCACAGAAGCTCCGCCCCTCTCCTCTTCTGTCCGACGTCTGTCCTGCGTCTGCTCCTCCTCCGCTCAGCAGCGCCTTCGCCAAAACCTGAAAGAACAGGTACTCAACCTTTACTTTCCAACTTCACACTGGTTTCTACACTTTTGACACAGCGGCTGATGGGTCTAATGCAGCTCTGTGTCTTTAGCACGGACATACAAAACAGCATCATATAATCAACTTTTACTAATATTTTACAAATATTACCTTCATTCTGCCGAGAGTGGACATACATTTATTAAAGCCAAGCTTTTCTAGCATTTAAAAAAGTATTTTATAAAACCTTTATTTAACCAGAATGGCTCCACTGAGATTACAATGTGTGTTTGTGGGGGTGGGGGGGTTAAGTGTCTTGCCCAAGGACACAACGACAGTATGTGGGGGAGAGCGGATGTTGTGATGTTTTGGGACATTTCGAGCTGTGCTTACTGACTGAAAAGTGCACAAGAAATATATGTTGAGTCTTGTTGAAAGGTTCTGTTACTCACAGATTTGATAAATGTTGTTTGTTTTTCAAATGTAGAATTGTTATTCAATATTAAATTACCCAGATAATTGTCCAATCCCCAAGTAAACAATACAAAATTACTGACTCTCAGAGTTTCAGCTTCAAAAGGCAAACCTATGGGACATTTCTAAATGAGGCTGAACTCTTAATAAATCCAGTGTGTGACAGGTCTGGCTGTAAGCCTCTGAACAGACAGGTTTCACCCGAGAGCCACTGTTTTAAGGCGGCGAGTGTTACATAACTATAACTGACATAACTGTCCAACCGTTACCGAAACAACAGGTGACAAATTAACCCGTAATTCTACTACAACTAATCTTTTTATTATATTGATATTTTTTTCTGCTTATTTTTTGAGCCACTTAAGCTCTGCTCCCAACTACCAAATATTCAACCATTTTTAACATTTTAACCCTTTAAATGCTGGTTTAATTATTTTAAATATTACAAAATCCTAGTGGATGGGTATAGATACTGCCTCTGGACACTGCCCCATTGACTTCCATTAAAACCACACTTTTTAATCTCACAATAATGTAGTGATATTTGACATTTTTACTGTTTTTTAACCAGATTCTGCCATTTTCACCATTGTAGGCCCCTGCCCCCGGAGCCCCTGAGGCGTGCCCCCGGAGCCCCTGAGGCGTGCCCCCGGAGCCCCTGGAGCCCCTGAGGCGTGCCCCCGGAGCGTGCCCCCGGAGCCCCTGAGGCGTGCCCCCGGAGCCCCTGGAGCCCCTGAGGCGTGCCCCCGGAGCCCCTGAGGCGTGCCCCCGGAGCCCCTGAGGAGTGCCCCCGGAGCCCCTGAGCCCCTGAGGCGTGCCCCCGGAGCCCCTGAGCCCCTGAGGCGTGCCCCTGAGCCCTGAGCCCCTGAGGCGTGCCCCCTGAGCCCCTGAGCCCCTGAGGCGTGCCCCCCTGAGCCCCTGAGGCGTGCCCCCGGAGCGTGCCCCCGGAGCCGTGCCCCTGGAGCCCCTGAGGAGTGCCCCCGGAGCCCCTGAGGCGTGCCCCCTGAGCCGTGCCCCCGGAGCCCCTGGAGCCCCTGAGGCGTGCCCCTGGAGCCCCTGAGGCGTGCCCCCCTGAGCCCCTGAGGCGTGCCCCTGGAGCCCCTGAGGAGTGCCCCAGAGCCCTGGAGCCCTGAGGCGTGCCCCTGAGCCCCTGAGGCGTGCCCCCCTGAGCCCCTGAGGCGTGCCCCTGGAGCCCCTGAGGAGTGCCCCCAGAGCCCCTGAGCCCCTGAGGCGTGCCCCTGAGCCCCTGAGGCGTGCCCCCTGAGCCCCTGAGGCGTGCCCCCGGAGCCCCTGAGGCGTGCCCCCGGAGCCCCTGAGGCGTGCCCCCGGAGCCCCTGAGCGCGCGTGTGAAGGCCTCTACCTGCATGAAGTCGTTGAGCACGGCCTTGTTAGTCGTGTGGCTGTTGATGCGGTTGTGGTTCCCGCTCTGGAAGTAGGGTCTGAGCTGGTGGAACAGTGATGTAATGGAGTCTGAGGACTCCGTGTCTGTGTCCTCTCGGTCTCGGTCTCTGCTGCTGTAGATGCACTGTCCGCCCTGGAGCCAGGACAAATCAGGAGCACATGAGAACAAACAAACCCATAAGACACGTTCCTACTGATTACTGTTCGTCTTGTTTACAGTGATGCATTTGCGTTTCGAGAAGTAACAAGCCACAACAAACATCCTTTTCCAAAAGGCTGACGCTAAGATGGACACAGACCTTATCAGGGCAGATGGACATTGAAGTATTTTTGGAAAGATGTTAATAAAAACAATAATGGAAAAAGGAAAAAAAAATAAAATGTTGTAATTGAAACTTTATGTGGCTCTAAAAAGTGGAAAAGCAGCTACAGAAACATCAGACATTTACATATATTAAATAATTTAATTTTAATGAAACCAAACTCTGGAGACTCACCTTAAAGATTTTGAAGTTATTCTGTGGTTCTTCAATCAAATGTCTGATGGCAAAGTGCATTCTCTGTCTGTTCCTAAAAAACAAGAAAAATATAAATTCATTTTGTGTATCGTCGGCTGATATTTGTGCCACTAGAAACTGAATTACTCAAGTTAAAATAACGGAGATCCCTGCTGGGACGATTAGTGCACAGGTCCTTTTAAAACATGACAGCTCAGACGAGGGTCTCAGTGTGGGGGGGAGCTCAGTGTGGGGCAGGGGGGGCAGTTGTCCCGGGAGATGAGAGGAAGAACATGTTCACATTTACTGATGCACCTCTTTCTCCTCCTTACGGTAACGTGGCTCTGTGTGTGTGTGTGGTATTTACAGTGACAGTGGGTGGGGCACGTTCACCTGCCCAGGTACACTCCACCTAACGGTAGCTACAGTACAACAGTTCTCTAAATCTGGGCTTGATGTCAAAGGCTCTCTCCGAGACCGCGACGTGCGGCTCAGAAACTTATTTACTCACTTAACAGTTACAATTTATTTTATATTATGTTCTGAATGTGTAGGTTTCATAAATTTAGACTGTTTTGAGCTCATACTGGTAATATTCAAAACACAATGTATTAAAAACATTTTCTTGCATTAAACTGTTTTTTGCTGTAATTCTTATAAAAAAGATTTGAATTAGAAAGTTGTCCATTTTAAATTGATAGAGAGGTTATTATAGTAATATCACCGTAAAACCTGTGTGTGGGGGGGTGGGGGGGGGGGGGACTGTAGCCAGAGCTCACTTCTCAAAACCTACAGCCTCGCTCAGTGTCTCATTCAGGGGTCGTTTAATCCGTCGTTAAAAAGCCATCAGTGACTGAGCACGTTCAAAAATATAGACCACACACATCTTCAACACAAGTCCTGTTCTGCAGAAATGGAGCTGTGCGTCTCGAGGCGAGGAGTGACAGTTTGATCTGCAGTGAGTTCAGTTTATATCTGTCAGTGTCAAAAATAAAGTGTGTTAAAGCTGCAGCAATAAACAGCTGTGTCTGACTGTGTCCAGTGCTGTTGCCAACAAGCTCACAGAAGGCCTGTTGCATCCATTACAGGCTAAATGTGGTGCCGGGCTTTATCTCGCTTCGTAGTACGGCCCTGTGTTACGCTCACTTTGAACAAAAAACCAAGAGTGAGGAGACTGACCCAGAGAACAGGTCCAGAGGACAGTAGAGGCTGCGCTTCTTCCAGATCCCATTAGAAACCTGCAGAGAGGTTATGAGAGGAAAGGCTTTTATAAAACTGTTATTGTCTGTGAGCTCTGTGGTTGGTCCGGCAGCTCTCACCTTGTAGTGCTGGTGCATACAGAAGCGACACACTCTGGTCTTGATGTCTTTGCTGACGTGTTTAGAGGACGGCAGGAAGCCACACTTCGGCTGAAACACAACACAAACACGAGTTTTCCCTTCAGTCTTTCCAAGTAGATATGTGTATTTGTTTGTCGTCACAGGAACTACAGCCACTTTGTCAAAATAAGGGCAATTCTGGCTCAAACTAAACATCCATTTGCTTTAAATAGTTTTCCATAGATTAGAGTCTGGACCTGGTCTAAGACTGGACTAACCCTGGTCTGGGTGTGGGCTGTACCTTGATCTCGATGCAGAGCGGTGGTGTGAGTGTGGGCTGGTGATACAGAGGCGTGGTGAGGTTGGGCAGACACAGGGCACAGCCGCTGTAGATGTCCATGACCTTGTTACACCTCCAGGCTGCGGGGGAGCCACAGAGAAAGGGGTCAGAGCTGGACTCGGGGGAGATTAGACAGCTCTTGGAGACATTTAAACAGGACAGTACCTGGTCTCTGGTGCTGCACTCGGATGGACAGCTGCCTCACAAACTCCAGCGGCAGCTTCACCACCTCCTGAAGAGAGAGGAATAACAGTCCGGGATGTAAGAAAGCACTGAACACAGACACAAAGGCGAGAATACAAACCAAACACTGAAAAAGTTGGGACAGGGACAAAATAAAAGTGGGAAAAGGAAGTGAAAAAAAAATTAAAAAGAATAAAAAAAGAAAAGCAGGAAGGGAGATTGGACTGAGAATTAAAAAGCATTACTGGAAGAGTCTCTCAGAAGAAAAGATGGACAGAAGTTTTATCTTATCTAACTCAAAACAGGAGGATACATCATGTTTTTACCTTGTTCATTATTAATTATTTTATTATTGTTGTTATTATCATTATTATTATTGTAATAACTGATTAAACTTTTATCTGAGGAGGGCATTAACACAAGCTGCACATCCTCTTATGGGCTGTATTTAGGTTTCCTTGGTCTTTATGCCCAACAAGGTTCATTTTCTTCTTATTACACGTCACGTCTGAGTTTCTCTGGGTCTGAGCTCAGAGTCATGTGACCAGGACCGGACTGAGTCAGACCCGTGATCTGAGTCAGACCTCGTAGCCCTGCCCCCGGGGGCCCATGGAGCTGCCCCCGGGGGCGGGGCTACGAGGTCAGGACCAGAGCCTTACCCCGCTGTGGATGAACCGGTCTCCGATCAGACTGCTCATGACGTTGGAGCTATAGTCCACGATGTTCTGGATCTGTCTGTAGGCCTGCTCCGCCGTCTGACGAGAAATAAAAACATTCATTCATCTCGGATTTAGACCTGCTTCAGTTCTGTAAACATTTAAATCATTCTCCTGGAACTCCTCATGTGTGAGAGATTTGGGACTAGGTGGAGCTGTGCATGCGTTTTTACCTGAGGAGGGTTTTCAGAGTCGGCCGCTGGATATTTGAGCAAACGCAGGACTCTGGGAATCTGTAAGAGGAAAGAAACAGTTAGAACCGAAACAGCTCTTCAGTCTGGGCTACAGGCCATGCTCACTTACAAAAAAGGACAAAAATAAATAAACAAAACATTTACTAAAATCATATCCAGTCCAAGTTTTTGGGTTTATAGGCATTATTTACAGTGAATCTGGAGTAAATCCAAGACTCAAAACAGAAAACGGCATGGGACAGATTTAGGCTTTTGGACTTTTGTCTGGACCTGTTCAGAAGCAACTCAAGCAAGGGCTTGTCTTTTTTGTGAAGCAGTTTATTTCTCAACGTTTTTCTCATCAGCTGTTTAACCTGAAACCACAAAACAGATAGTACACACACGCAGGGGCCAAGTGAAACCGAGTCATGTGTTCACCTGAGGCCAGTTAGTTTCATCATTCAACACTTCCCTGAGTGTTTGCTCAAGCACCAAGGCATAAGAATAGAATAATATTAAAACAGTCATGTGCTAAACTCCAACAACAACAACAACAACAACAACAACAACAACAACAACAACAGTGCCTTGTAACTGAGCATGTCCCATGTGTTCTTCTGTTTTGATGATCTACAGCGCCACCAACAGGTCTGAAAGGGTGCCTGGTTTACTAAAGACGTTTCTGAAACAAAAACATCTTTTGTAGACATGGTCTTAGTGTGAACTCAGTGTCCGTCTGGGCTCACACGACTCTTCTTCTTCTTAGAAGCACTTCTTTAGAGACAGTGGTTACCCAGACTGCAGTGGGTGCACATCATCAGGTGTCATCACTTCTGGTCTACAGGGCCCAGAGTTGGGACGGGGGCCCAGAGTCGGGACGGGGGCCCAGGACAGGAAGACTTTATAGGTCTATAGTCCCTGTTGACGTCTCGGCCATACGCCTCAGATGATGATGTTTATGTCAGCTTCATATTTTTAATGGTATTTTGCACCAAAAGGATTATGTCCAAATGTGCAGTGGATTCAGTTCTGTTGTTAAAGCCTGTATGGTCCTTTGTCAGAACTTCAGTGTGGCCTCTGCATTCATTGTCTTTACTACATTTGACTCACAAACTACACTCAAATTACTTCCTGTTTACTCTGAACAAGAGAGGAACAAAAGAGAGGACACCGACTCATCTCAGAACGATGCTATGGTGTTTCTTACACACCGTCTCAAAAATGCCGTAAAGATAATATAGCCTTAAACACTAGCAACTACTAGGGATGCACCGATGCATCGGCTGAACATCGGTAACGGCCGATATTTGCCTCGTAAAATGCCATCGGGAAATAAAAATGACATTCGCCGATGTCTGATGAGATACCGCGTCCGAGACGGGAGAGGGCGCCCGCTCACTCTCCGTCCTCAGTAACTCAGATTAAACAAAGATGGCGGTCGTGTGGCAATATTTTACAGTTTCAGAGAAAGATCAGCGTTTTGCAGTTTGCAATACGTGTTCCGTTGAAATTTCAAGAGGGGGGGGCTGTTAGAAAGTCATTTAACACAACAAATTTCATTGTACATTTGAAAAGCAGGCACGAGGCGGTGTACGGCGATTACCTGCAAGCTGACCAAAAACGGAAAAATGAAGCCGCCAAGAAAGCGCAAACCCCCGCTAAGACTCAGACTTCAATTGACACGGCATTTGAGAAAGCCAAACAGCTGCCTCCAGACAGCGCCAAAGCGAAACAAATAACAAACAAGGTGATGGAGTTCATCGCTTTAGATGACCAGCCTTTCTCTGTAGTGGAGGACGTGGGTTTAGGCCAGAGATACAGCAGGTGACTTATGTGTCATTAATGATCAGAAGAGGAGGTACTGTGTTTGTTTTATAAGATGCCCCGTGTTCCAGCCTGTGAGTTCTGAAACACTGTAATGTTTTATTCTGTATGAAAAAAACACAAGTTGAAAGATAGCCCTATTTATGTTTGTATTTATGAATAATTTATTTTAATAGCATAATTTATTTCACTTGTTTTTACATTTACACTTGATGTATTTTTTTTTTTATTTATCAGAAAAAAAATGTTTTATTGGGCCATGAAAATAATCTCATTGACTGAGTTTTTGTTTATCAGGCTAAAACCACACAAATAATTTTGTTGGGAAATGTACTGCAACAATCTTTTCATTGATTAGCAGTCAAATGTTTTTGAATGTTATTTTTCAGAAAAGTAAAGAACTTGTCATAAATAAGGTTATAACTAATGTCAACCAGAAAGTGACATTAAAAGTTGTTTGTGTTCCATAAATTGGTCTGATTGAATTTGTGCTCATTCTAGGATAGTGTGATCAAGAGCCGAAAGACTTGTATGTTTCTGTGGCACAAATGAATAAATAAATAACAAAAAGAAAAAACATCGGCATCGGCCCAGAATTTCCCAATCGATGCATCCCTAGCAACTACCCAGTGCTAGAGGGGTATGCAACATCAATTTTCTCAGTCGGAAAAGGGTGTCTTGTCCCCTTCAGGTTGGTGGAGAGATCCTGCCTCAAGTGGAGGAATTCAAGTATCTTGGGGTCTTGTTCACGAGTGAGGGAAGGAGGGAACGTGAGATTGACAGACGGATCGGTGCAGCTTCTGCAGTGATGCGGTCGATGTACCGGTCTGTCGTGGTGAAGAAGGAGCTGAGCTGTAAGGCAAAGCTCTCGATTTACCGGTCAATCTACGTTCCTACTCTCACCTATGGTCATGAGCTTTGGGTCATGACCGAAAGAACAAGATCCAGAATACAAGCGGCCGAAATGAGTTTTCTCCGCAGGGTGGCGGGGCGCTCCCTTAGAGATAAGGTGAGGAGCTCGGTCACTCGGGAGGAGCTCAAAGTAGATCGAGAGGAGCCAGCTGAGGCTCGGGCATCTGTTTCGGATGCCTCCTGAACGCCTCCCTAGGGAGGTGTTCCGGGGAAGACCTAGGACACGCTGGAGGGACTATGTCTCTCGGCTGGCCTGGGAACGCCTCGGTATCCTCCCGGAAGAGCCGGAGGAAGTGTCTGGGGAGAGGGAAGTCTGGGCGTCTCTGCTTAGACTGCTGCCCCCGCGACCCGGCCCCGGATAAGTGGTAGAAGATGGATGGATGGATTAAAAACAGACTACACACTTCTGTTGTTAGTCTTCCACTTTGTGAGTCTGTGCGGTTCATTCAGTCTCTGTTCCATTTGCAGTGGTTTAGTGAGGCCTACTTTAGTGTTTGTCGTCAACATAACTCTCTCCCACATGTCGCTGTGATTGGTCGTTTAGTGTCGACTCCGCCTTTTCCACATACACACGCTTTCACTCGAGAAACCCAGGAGTGAGATACCACCTAGACCGAGACTGTTTAACCAGCTTGGGCACAGGTCTTGACCAGGTCTTACAGGTTTTCTGTTAAATAAAGCAAACCTAAAGGTCACGTGACTCTGAACAAACAGTGAAAGCAAACAAAGGATTAAGTGGAAATTAACAGGAGTTAATTAAACCTGGGCATGTGCCAACAACCATCAGCTGAAGGAAAACTAAATAAAAAATAAACAAAACACATTTAATAAATACTGCACTGTTCCTGTGACATAGGTCTCACTCCACAAACTAAATTAAATCTGTTTTTAATCCATTAACACAATATCAAGTTCCTGTTATTACCATCACATTACATTTATTGAGCTGTTTGATTCATTTTTACAGCGTTCTTTATGGTTTTAACTTTGTTAACGTAGAGCAGGGACAGAAAACCGTTTAAAGTAACGCAACAAAAACAGGATCAAATCTTTCCAAACAATTGAAAACTTGTGCTAACTTTTAACTGTGTATGTATTGAGTAATCGCAGGTAACTTTACATCATTAACCTGAAAACCCAGCTTTTCTCAGGTCGATGTTATGATACAATATTTGACGTTAATGTGCTTTAGGCTTTAACCGTTTTAGCGACAGATGAGGCTAACGGGCTAGCCCCGGAGCTAACGCCCACAGCCGGCTGTGATGGAGCTAAACACGGCATCACGGTGATGACACCGACATAAAAAGACAAAAACAGGCTTTAGGGAGTGTTTGGAGCCAGTGTGGAGGCTGTGAGCGGGTTATCACGGCGTCACAGCCGCTACAAGCCACCTGAAAGTGGGTTAGCGCTCACCTGAATGTGCGACACCACCAAGCTCTTGTTCCCTTCTCCGTGGTACCTCCAGTCGTTCCCGTCCATTTTGTCCGGGTCCATCGCACCGCAGACGGGGTAGAAGAGGAGGAGAGGTCCCGCTGAAGAACCGAAGAGGAGATGCGGGGACGGACACGGAGAACAGCGGGAGAAAGAGCGTCCAAAAGCGGATGGACACGCCGAGTCTGCGCCGCTGCTTGAGCCTTGGAGCCGTAGACAACTTCAGCTTCTGTCACCGCTTCTTCTGGGGTTTTGCTGCGGACTGTTGAAGGAGGAGATGCACGGAGAGCGCCGCCCACTGGACAGGAATGGAGACAGAAATGGAATTATTATTTTCCAATTTCTTACACAGGTTTATTTATTTAGTTTATCTTGTACGTTAGAGCATTAGGGCCGATGTAAAAATATTTTTTTGGACTTGATGTGTTTGAAAAAAGGCAGAATTCAGAGTAAAGGTCAGAATATGGTTCCTGTAAGGAACAGACTTCAGGAGAAAGAATGAGACAGAAATGTTATCTACAATAAAATGATCAGTGATTGGACAGATTCTCGTCGTTTGTAAAGACAGGTTAAACGCACACCTTGACGGCCAAGAGGAAAGATTAAGGAAAGATGTGGTCATTTCAGCGGCACACTTAACACATTTTAACAAAGAATTCTGACTTTTCTTTCTCATAATTCTTACCACTTTATATTGTTTAAAAACGTGCCAACAATCCTACCATGAAACCACAGCCTCAGATGCTCTCTCTGTGAGTCATGGATAAACACAGAAGGGTTAAAGATGAGTCAACACAAAAAACACCATTTTACAGTTTATTCTGTTATTATTATTATTATTTATTATTATTACACCAATTTTATATAGTGCTTTTCTTGGGACGCAAAGATGCTTTACATATCAATTATTCATTCACTCCACAGTCACACACTGGTGGTAGTAAGCTACATCTGTAGCCACAGCTGCCCTGGGGCAGACTGACAGAGTCTACGGCCTCTCCGACCAACACCACATACACTCACTAAACATTCTTACACATTCATACGTCATTATTAAAAATAAACTCATGTAAACTGCAGAATGTCTTGTTTTTATTACTGTGATGACTTTATTTTACTTTATTTACTTTAACAGCCAATCCACTGGGCCTCACTATTTGTATGTGTTTTATTTGTATATATTTACATAAAACAATTGTGAATATACTCAACCTGTTTAGAGATTTGTCCTTGTGTTTTTAACATATCTGTTACAAAATAAATGAATAAAACCCTGGAACCACCAATTGATTTACAGTAAAATGTTGTAAGGCACTAAACATTAAATGATAATGATTTCCACTTTTCAGCATGTTAGTATTATATTTTACATTTACATTACATTTAGTCATTTACAGACGCTTTTATCCAAAGAGACTTACAAGTGAGGAAAAACAATGGAAGCAATTTTAACAACACAAGGAACAAAAAGCATAAGTGCACAAAAAACTAGTCAGTTTAAACCAGCGCAGTTACAAAGCTAAGGATAGGATTGTTTTTTATTTTATTTTTTTTGTGTTAAAGAAGAGGAAGAGATAGAAAGGAAGTAGAATTCAGTGTTAGTCAGTCAGGTGTTGATATATATTTATATGTTGCTATGCTGTTTGAGAAAACATAAGATAATTCAACAACTGTAAAGTTGTTGTTTTTTTAATGTTCTTGAGTTAGGAGTTCTTATATTTTTAAAAATGAAGTATAATTTATATTAACTAATATTGTTCAGAACATTCTTTTGCTTAGTCCCGTTAGTGACAAGCTAAGCTGACTCTGAACTGTTCACAGAATCATCTGGAAGGCTCACGTTAAAGGCGTTTGCAAAAGGGATTTTATTGCCCTGTCATAATGACAATATCGGTGAAGAGGGGAGCAAGTTGTCCATATATATAGTCATTGGGTTCGACTCAAGCGGTTGTTGGTAGCGATACAAGATGGATTTACCCGAGTTTGGAAACCCCCAAATCTCGTTAGAATCCAGCTGCAGCGCAAAGTTAGACTGGAGCCTTTCCCAGCAACTTTGGGGAAGTTACCGGGATAGGACACACTGGACAGTGGCCAGTTAGTCGCAGGGCTGACATTTAGAGACAGATCATTCATTCATTATTTCTACGATAGCTGGCCTGTTTCACTGAGAAAAAATAGGCAACATTTTTCCTCTGTCTAGGGTCCATTCTCTGGACTAAATCTGCTTCTTGAAACAGGGCCAATGAAATGATAATCCCACAACAGTGTAAACCTTTTAAGCAGTTGTAAAGTAAACCTGAGTTTGTGTTTTTGATCAGGCGGCTCTGAGGGCGCACTGTTTGGGTCCTGACAGAAGGTCCTCAGCGGCGCCTCTCTTTCCTGAAACAACACATTAAACTCTTTTATTCCACAGAGAACATTCATTAAATTACAGTTTCTTGATTGTTTTGGATCCTCACAGACTTTACGATGAACCTGGAGCTGCTCGGTGAGCCCCTGAACTGTTTCTGTGAGGGTTTTTATTCTGAAAACCGCTGCAGCTTTGTGCCGTTGTTATGGTTAGCATTTACAGTTTAGCCTCACATGCTAACAGCGATTAGAGCGGAGAAATTAAAATGAAAATATTAATAAATCTTATTATTTACACCAGCATTGTTAGCCACAC
Source organism: Perccottus glenii (assembly GCA_024416835.2). Classification (NCBI taxonomy): domain Eukaryota; kingdom Metazoa; phylum Chordata; class Actinopteri; order Gobiiformes; family Odontobutidae; genus Perccottus; species Perccottus glenii. The sequence goes on from CM044554.2 coordinate 31,956,160, forward strand.
ATTAAACGTTAACATAGCCGCAATGCATTTATTTTGTATTAAAGAAATGTTTGCGTTTTTGTGTCCGAAAGCTGTGGAAATGTTAGCATGTGGCTACAGTTGGCACCTTTGCATTCTGTCATTAATATCAACAGTAACGTAATTATGTTATGAGCAAGTATTATCTCCCCTTGGCCAAATTACGTCCACATAAAGCGCGTGAAATAATGTAAAACCGTGAATACTGTGTTAAACAATTTACTGATCTGTGTGTTTTCTGTTCGTCTGTTTTAAGAGTCGTTCGGGCAGAACTATCCGGAGGTGAGTGCATTAAACTGACATTTACAGCAGTTTGTGTGAATAGAAATTGTTGTGTTGGGTTTGTGTCAAATATTTAACGCTTTCCTTCATATTAATTCATAAACAGATCAATGAGCGCCTTCATTACATATTTTCTTCTGTTAACTCTGCTCTGTGTCTTGTTTAGGAGGTGGACAAGTTTTGTTTGGATTTGAACTGGTCTCAGTTGGATTTAAACAAGTTTTAGTTCTTTAGACTCTCTAACCCTGCTGTGGTGTGTTTAGGAGGCGGATGGGACTCTGGACTGCATCAGCATGGCGCTCACCTGTACCTTTAATCGCTGGGGGACCCTGTTGGCCGTGGGCTGTAACGACGGACGCATCGTCATTTGGGACTTTCTCACCAGAGGCATCGCCAAAATCATCAGCGCTCACATCCACCCGGTCTGCTCCCTCTGGTCTGTACCCGATCTATCCGCTCCCTCTGGTCTGTACCCGGTCTTTCCGCTCCCTCTGGTCTGTACCCGGTCTATCTGCTCCCTCTGGTCTGTACCCGGTCTATCTGCTCCCTCTGGTCTGTACCCGGTCTATCCGCTCCCTCTGGTCTGTACCCGGTCTATCCGCTCCCTCTGGTCTGTACCCGGTCTATCTGCTCCCTCTGGTCTGTACCCGGTCTGCTCCCTCTGGTCTGTACCCGGTCTTTCTGCTCCCTCTGGTCTGTACCCGGTCTTTCTGCTCCCTCCGGTCTGTACCCGGTCTTTCTGCTCCCTCTGGTCTGTACCCGGTCTATCTGCTCCCTCTGGTCTGTACCCGGTCTTTCTGCTCCCTGGTCTGTACCCGGTCTATCCGCTCCTCTGGTCTGTACCCGGTCTTTCTGCTCCCTCTGGTCTGTACCCGGTCTTTCTGCTCCCTCTGGTCTGTACCCGGTCTTTCTGCTCCCTCTGGTCTGTACCCGGTCTTTCCGCTCCCTCTGGTCTGTACCCGGTCTTTCTGCTCCCTCTGGTCTGGACCCGGTCTTTCCGCTCCTCTGGTCTGTACCCGGTCCCTTCTGCTCCCTCTGGTCTGTACCCGGTCTTTCTGCTCCTCTGGTCTGTACCCGGTCTATCCGCTCCCTCTGGTCTGTACCCGGCCCATCTGCTCCTCTGGTCTGTACCCGGTCTTTCTGCTCCCTCTGGTCTGTACCCGGCCCATCTGCTCCCTCTGGTCTGTACCCGGTCTATCCGCTCCCTCTGGTCTGTACCCGGTCTATCCGCTCCCTCTGGTCTGTACCCGGTCTTTCTGCTCCCTCTGGTCTGTACCCGGTCTATCTGCTCCCTCTGGTCTGTACCCGGTCTATCTGCTCCCTCTGGTCTGTACCCGGTCTATCCGCTCCCTCTGGTCTGTACCCGGTCTTTCTGCTCCCTCTGGTCTGTACCCGGTCTTTCTGCTCCCTCTGGTCTGTACCCGGTCTTTCTGCTCCCTCTGGTCTGTACCCGGTCTATCCGCTCCCTCTGGTCTGTACCCGGTCTTTCTGCTCCCTCTGGTCTGTACCCGGTCTATCTGCTCCCTCTGGTCTGTACCCGGTCTATCCGCTCCCTCTGGTCTGTACCCGGTCTTTCTGCTCCCTCTGGTCTGTACCCGGTCTATCTGCTCCCTCTGGTCTGTACCCGGTCTTTCTGCTCCCTCTGGTCTGTACCCGGTCTTTCTGCTCCCTCTGGTCTGTACCTGGTCTATCCGCTCCCTCTGGTCTGTACCCGGTCTTTCTGCTCCCTCTGGTCTGTACCCGGTCTGCTCCCTCTGGTCTGTACCCGGTCTTTCTGCTCCGCTGGTCTGTACCCGGTCTTTCCGCTCCTCTGGTCTGTACCCGGTCTTTCTGCTCCTCTGGTCTGTACCCGGTCTATCTGCTCCTCTGGTCTGTACCCGGTCTTTCTGCTCTCTGGTCTGTACCCGGTCTATCTGCTCCCTCTGGTCTGTACCCGGTCTATCTGCTCCTCTGGTCTGTACCCGGTCTTTCTGCTCCTCTGGTCTGTACCCGGTCTTTCTGCTCCTCTGGTCTGTACCTGGTCTATCCGCTCCCTCTGGTCTGTACCCGGTCTATCCGCTCCTCTGGTCTGTACCCGGTCTATCCGCTCCTCTGGTCTGTACCCGGTCTATCCGCTCCTCTGGTCTGTACCCGGTCTATCCGCTCCTCTGGTCTGTACCCGGTCTTTCTGCTCCTCTGGTCTGTACCCGGTCTTTCTGCTCCTCTGGTCTGTACCCGGCCCATCCGCTCCCTCTGGTCTGTACCCGGCCCATCCGCTCCCTCTGGTCTGTACCCGGTCTATCTGCTCTCTGGTCTGTACCCGGCCCATCTGCTCCTCTGGTCTGTACCCGTCTTTCTGCTCCTCTGGTCTGTACCCGGTCTTTCTGCTCCTCTGGTCTGTACCCGGTCTATCCGCTCCTCTGGTCTGTACCCGGTCTATCCGCTCCTCTGGTCTGTACCCGGTCTATCCGCTCCTCTGGTCTGTACCCGGTCTTTCTGCTCCCTCTGGTCTGTACCCGGTCTTTCTGCTCCTCTGGTCTGTACCCGGTCTATCCGCTCCTCTGGTCTGTACCCGGTCTATCCGCCTCCTCTGGTCTGTACCCGGCCCATCTGCTCCCTCTGGTCTGTACCCGGTCTATCTGCTCCCTCTGGTCTGTACCCGGTCTTTCTGCTCCCTCTGGTCTGTACCCGGTCTTTCTGCTCCCTCTGGTCTGTACCCGGTCTATCCGCTCCCTCTGGTCTGTACCCGGTCTATCCGCTCCCTCTGGTCTGTACCCGGTCTATCCGCTCCCTCTGGTCTGTATGCTATGGGTTTATTTGTTTTTATTTGGGTTTATTTGTTTTTATTTGAGTTTATTTGGGTTTATTTGTTTTTATTTGGGTTTATTTGTTTTTATTTGGGTTTGTTTGTTTTTATTTGGGTTTGTTTGTTTTTATTTGGGTTTGTTTGTTTTTATTTGGGTTTATTTGTTTTTATTTGGGTTTATATGTTTTTATTTGGGTTTATTTGTTTTTGTTTGGGTTTATTTGTTTTTATTTGGGTTTATTTGTTTATATTTGGGTTTATAAGGGTTTATTTGTTTTTATATGGGTTTATTTGTTTTTATTTGGGTTTATTTGTTTTTATTTGGGTTTATTTGTTTTTGTTTGGGTTTATTTGTTTTTATTTGGGTTTATTTGTTTATATTTGGGTTTATAAGGGTTTATTTGTTTTTATATGGGTTTATTTGTTTTTATTTGGGTTTATTTGTTTTTATCTGGGTTTATTTGTTTTTATCTGGGCCTTTATTTGTTTTTATTTGGGTTTATTTGTTTTTGTTTGGGTTTATCTGTTTTATCTGGGCTTTATTTGTTTTTGTTTGGGCCATTTGTTTTTATTTGGGCTTTATTTGTCTTTTATTTGGGCCCATCTTGTTTTTTATCTGGGTTTATCTGTTTTATTTGGGTTTATTTGGGTTTATTTGGGTTTGTTTGTTTTTATTTGGGTTTACTTGGGTTTATTTGTTTTTGTTTGGGTTTATTTGTTTTTATTTGGGTTTATTTGTTTTTGTTTGGGTTTATTTGTTTTTATTTGGGTTTATTTGTTTTTGTTTGGGTTTATTTGTTTTTGTTTGGGTTTATTTGTTTTTGTTTGGGTTTATTTGTTTTTATTTGGGTTTATTTGTTTTTATTTGGGTTTATTTGTTTTTGTTTGGGTTTATTTGTTTTTATTTGGGTTTATTTGTTTTTATTTGGGTTTGTTTGTTTTTATTTGGGTTTGTTTGTTTTTATTTGGGTTTATTTGTTTTTATATGGGTTTATTTGTTTTTATTTGTTTTTATTTGGGTTTATTTGTTTTTATTTGGGTTTAAATGGGTTTATTTGGGTTTTTTTGTTTTTATTTGGGTTTATATGGGTTTATTTGTTTATATTTGGGTTTATATGTTTTTATTTGGGTTTATTTGTTTTTATTTGGGTTTATATGGGTTTATTTGTTGTTATTTGGGTTTATTTGGGTTTATATAAATGTGAATGTGTTATTGCAGTTGGAGCAGAGACGGACACAAACTGGTGAGTGCCTCCACAGACAACATTGTGTCTCAGTGGGACGTCTTGACGGGAGACTGTGACCAGAGGTTCCGCTTTCCCTCACCCATCCTCAAGCTCCAGTGTCACCCCAGAGACATGTAAGTCCTGCTAAAACCAGGGCTAGACAGGTTCAAACCAATACTACGGGTGCATTGTCATATGAGAGACATCTAAGTCCAGCTAAGGCTGGGTTTAGACCTCGTTAAACTACCCTCGAGACATGTTACATTTATAGTAAACACAAGCTTTTATTTAAAGCCAGTTAAAGCTTCAGTAAAAACAAAGACCAGGTTTAGACCGGGTTAGAACTTTGTGTGGACTCCATCTGTTCCACATGAAACTATACAACTGAAACATTTAACAGTGTGTGAATATCTCAAAGTGCAGAAGCTGTGTCGTCTGTGAAGGTGTCACACATGAGAAGCAGACGCCTGAGATTTCAGCTGCAAATGAAAGTTTTAAATTAGCTCTTTTTTCAGCCACAAAGTTTAAATGAGAGTTACTGATTAAAAACCCAAATCCTATTGCTTAACATAGAATTTAAAAAAAAACGGAAGCTAAAACGGTCTCAGATTTGTCTAAACCCCTCTCTCTGTCCCCCTCTGTCCGTGTCTGTTTCAGGGACAAAGTCCTGGTGTGTCCAATGAAGTCCGCCCCGGTCCTGCTGACTCTGTCCGACTCCAAACACGTGGTCCTTCCCGTTGACGACGACTCGGACCTGAACGTGGTGGCAGCCTTTGACCGCAGAGGGGAGTACATCTACACGGGCAACGCAAAAGGGAAGGTGTGTGGAGAATCAGCACATATCCTGTGTTTTTCACTGTCTCGTCGTTCAGCAGCACCTCGTCTTTTGGTTCCAGTCCTCAGCCCTTGTTCCTAAATGCACTGTGTCCTGTGTTTGTGTAGATCCTGGTCCTAAACACCAACACTCAAGAGCTGGTGGCGTCCTTCAGAGTCACCACAGGAACCAGCAACACCACAGCCATCAAGTCCATCGAGTTTGCCCGCAAAGGGAGGTCAGAGGTCACCGCTGGTGCTGCTACACCTGAACATACACATCCATCCGTCTCACTGCTTTTTCACAGACAAAACTATTCTCGTAATGACTTTAACAGCTAGAGTTCGATTAGTTTTGTTTATAAGTTTTAACAACAACAGACCAAAAGAATAAGTCTACTTGTATTGTTGGATTCATAGTTTCATCCTGTGGAAAGATTTAAGGTCCAGTGGAAAGTTCTTGTTTTTTAAAGTCTGTTGTGTTTGCTGCAGTTGTTTCCTGATCAACACGGCCGATCGCATCATCAGAGTTTACGACGGCAGAGAGATACTAACCTGCGGCAAAGATGGAGAACCAGAGCCGATGCAGAAGCTGCAGGACCTCGTCAACAGGTCTCAGACACAGAACACACACACAGCAAAGACATGTGTCCTACAGCAGTGGGTCTCTGGCATTAGATGAATTTGAACAAGTTTTAGTTGGATTTATCCGTCCTGGGCTTTTCTGACTCCTATGCCCAAAACTATAGTTTTCAGAGAACATAAACGGACAAAGTAGTAAAAACGTAGCTCTAGAGACCGGAGCCATCTTTTGTACCAGGCTGTAAACAGGATTTTTACATCAATGGGGTTTCACAGTATATTTCTGCTTTTGGAGCCTGCCCTCTGGTGGACGGAGGTATATCGCTGTATGGTGGCACCCGTACGTGTGGTCCATAAATAGGGTTCGAGGTTTTCTGTTCCCAGTTCTACCTGACGTCTGTAAAGTCACAGTTGTCACAGTTAAAACCCTGTTTGTCCTCAGGACTCCGTGGAAGCGCTGCTGCTTCTCTGGAGACGGGGAGTACATTGTGGCCGGTTCCGCCCGACAGCACGCCCTCTACATCTGGGAGAAGAGCATCGGGAACCTGGTCAAGATCCTCCACGGGACACGGGGCGAGCTGCTGCTGGACGTGGCTGTAAGGATCATGCACGTTTTTACTTCCACAGCATAAATCATGTTTTTGAAGGGCCCTGTTTGTTGCATGAAGCCACTGGTTTGGTTGGATTATTTTTACCTGTTTGATTCAGTTTAGGTTGTTTTCTTTTAGTTTGATCCCTCTGTGTTTCCATAGACCAGTTCTAATGTAATACACACACCTCACAGAGTCTCTAAAGCAGCGGTCTCGAACCCCCGGGCCGCGAACCGGTACCTGTCGTGGGTCATATGGTGTCGGGCCACAGAGCAAGAATAAATAACATTATTTCTGTTCTATTTATTATCTGAGTCTGAACGATGTTTTATTTTGAAAAATGACCGGATTCCCTCTGTTACATCCGTCACTCTTGACACTTGTCCCGGTCACGTAATACGCTGCCGCTAAAATTAAACGCCCGAGCTAGCAAAATGAGTAAAAAACAAACATCTTTGGAAAGTTTCTTCGCAAAGGGGAAAAGACAAAGTGAGGAGACAGAAGAAGACCATACGACTTTCAAGAAAAAGAAAGCTGCATCAGGAGTCCTACTTAAAATATGGATTTACAGCAACAGGTGATTCCCGCTCTACTTTTACAGTCAGGTCCATAAATATTGGTACATCAACACAATTCTAATCTTTTGGCTCCATACACCACTACTATGGATTTGAAATGAAACAAACAAGATGTGCTTTAACTACAGACTTTTAGCTTTGATTTGAGTGCTGCCACGACTGCTCCGCCACCGTGAGACCCAGCACCTTGCATTAAAAGACATGTTTATTCACGTTTATAAATAGATTTAAAAAATATTCCAGTTTTTATGCCGGTTGTATCATTTTATTTTGTGTATTTATCTGCCACACCAAAGGCCGGTCCGTGCGAATGTTGTCTGACATTAAACCAGAAAGTGACGCAAAAAAGGTTTGGGACGGCTGAGGCTAAAGCATGAGGTTAATGTCCACATGAAGAAATGTTCATCCCCATCTCTCTAAATTCAAAACTAACTTGTGTGACCTTTGACCTCTCCACAGTGGCATCCTGTTCGTCCGATCATCGCCTCCATCTCCAGCGGCGTGGTCTCCATCTGGGCCCAGAACCAAGTGGTCAGTGCTCGCTCAGTTTGATCTGGTTTTCAGTCTGAGGTGTTGTCTGTGCTGTAACGCAGGTGTCGTCCTCTGCAGGAAAACTGGAGCGCCTTCGCCCCAGACTTTAAAGAACTGGACGAGAACGTGGAGTACGAGGAGCGAGTCGGAGTTCGACATCGAGGACGAGGACAAGAGCGAACCAGAACAGACCGGTCAGACCATAACATGTCTTTGTTATTTTCATTGATGACTCTTGTCCCAGTTCTGACAGGTGTTTCTGTGTGTGTCGTTTCAGGAGCAGACGCAGCTGAAGACGAGGAGGTGGACGTCACTTCGGTGGATCCTATCGTTGCCTTCTGCAGCAGGTCAGACAATCGCACGTATCTATTTTTATTACACATTTTGGTGATGGAGTGGAGCTCAGACCATTACACTTGTTATTCCAGCTGTGTCAGTGAACGCACCACAGCTATGGACAAGTCACTAACACAAACGCTACGCACACATCACAACCGCTGTCCGTCTCGTTTCCGTTTCTTTCGCTGTAATCAGTTTGGCCCATGACACTCCTTATTCATTCATTTATTTATTCAGCAGCTGACGAAGATCACAGGTCGACTCTTCGATGTGTGGACGAGACTATTACACGTCAGGCCTTAAAGATTATTGTAGTCTGAGCATGTGCTGCTCAGACTCGAGTACTCGAGTCCACAGCAGTGTTTCTCAAACCTTTGGAGACCAAGGAACTCTAAAATAAAAAGACAACAACTCAATCCAGATATTACCCCATTTTTGAAAATAAACACTGGAAAACAAAAACAGCTTACCAGTTAGCCTTGGGCGGGGGTAGGAGGAGGAAGAGCGGGGGGTTTTGTGCATCAGGACTTTAGAAATCCTCTTCTCAGCCACTCCGGTTGTTGGTGTAGCCATGAAGCTAACTGGCACAGAGCTGCATTATTAGTATCTGTACTCACTCATTATTGTTTAGAGTCCTCCTCAAACCCCAGTCGAAAAAAAACCCTAACTTTATGTTGTTGCTGTGGTATTTTTGTCACTGGTCAAGGTTATTTTTACAGGACGGTTTCAAACCTGTGCACTGCACTGCTCAAGTCCGACAATACCACAAAACAGACAAATACGTTTTGATGTGACACAATTGCAAAACACAGATTAAAAAATATGAAAACTGAATATTTGTTATTTTGAAAATGGACTGTTGGTCTTTATGGTCTTTTTGAAAACCATACATCGACTGAACTCTTTGTCTTCTTTGTTTTCCTGAGTGTCTGTGTGGCGTCTGTGTGTGCAGTGACGAGGAGCTGGAGGACTCGAGGGCGCTGCTGTACCTGCCCATTGCCCCAGAGGTGGAGGACCCAGAGGAGAACCCCTATGGCCCTCCTCCGGAGACTCAGGGCCAGACGGGGGCCGTGGACGACGGAGCAGCGGAGACAAGAAACAGAAACAGCCTTCGACAGAGGCTCCGGCCAAAAAGAAGGCTCGCACCACCACCATTGAGCTGCAGGGGGTGCCCAGCGACGGTCAGTGGGTTAGAACAGAAGTATGAACTGTGGGGTGCTTGTTTTCCTCTGTTCCTATAATCCTGGCTCTGTCCCAGTCCAGTCTATGGTTCTCCCAACACGGCCCATTGTAGGTGGATTTGAAAGAAACAACAATGAAGGAGGGGGTCCAGGGGGCTAAACTCAAAGATAGGGCCCCACTAACACAAACTAAATTACTAATGTAAATATAATATAAATATTCACAGTAGGAATTGTTAAACTTAAAACAAAAGGCTTTTAAAGTATAATTGTACAAGAATCACACAAAATGTTTAAAACTCAATGAGTCTAGTGGACTTGAAACTAGGGCTGTTTCGAATGCCATTTTTTAAGCTTCGGTGGGTGGGGCTGAATATATAATAATAGTGTCGGTTTGCATTTGTATCATCTTTCACGACTTCACGTTTCACTCTTCGGCATCGTAAATGTGTTTTTTGCCGTGCTACTTACCAGAGTATGTGAGCGGAGCTGAGCGGGAAGAATTTGCGCTCCACGCTCAAAGTATTTCATAATGACTCCGCTCAAGCTCCGCTCTGGGTGTACTGTTTTCTCCTCGCTCCCTCCCCCACTCCGTCCTTATACATCTCGCTCCGTTTTCGCTCCAGGGTATTTATTTTTTATTTTTTAATAACACCAGTGTCTGATCAGAAGATGCATGTAGTGAAAACGAAAAACATTACATTAAATAAAATAAATCACAAACTAAAATATGAAGTTAAACAAATTACCAAACGACAAAAATAAAGATCTCTTTTAGCCAACTTTTAGCCCATATTAATATTGAGAAATAGGCCTATGAACAGAAAAAAAATGCTGGCTGGTTGAACATTAGCGAGCGAAGCTAAATCTCCAGTGCTGCGCAAACAAATGCAAAATATGAGTCGAAACATTTTGAGTCCCTCTCCGTCTCCTGACAGTGGTTTGGTCCTGGGACTCCTGGCTCGTGATTGGTAATTGAGCGATAGTGGAGCGTTTCGGAGCGGGAGAAAATCACAACGCTCCAACATTTAAAAAATCCGCTCCTCGCACCTGGCAAAATCACACAACTCCGCTCCCACTCCGCACCGCTCACATACTCTGCTACTTACAGAACTCAGGGGATTTTTCAAACTTGTGGTGCTGTTGTGGTAGGCCAGTTTCAAATTAGGGATGGGCGATATGGCCAAAAATCCATATTGCTATATACATTGCAGCTCTTCTGATAATATATATTAGTATATATAAATTATAATAGAATAATTTCAGAACAGGTTACATAGATCCTAAGGAAAGCCAAACTGCTAAATGTATTTTTAATGTTATTCCTGTATTCCTGAAAAAAAAGGAATCTCACAATCTTCTTGCATAAAGCAACAGCACGGTCAATTCGGGATCTTTCACACTTTTTCTGTTGACAAACGTAAGATTTTATATGTTAATTTAATCTATAATCTCTCTCTCGCGCTCTTGCGCGCTTCTCTCTCTCGCAGAATCCCGCCGCTGCTCGCTCTTTGGCTGCATTGCCTGGCTATGCAGCTCCGTGAAGTCTTCACGAGATCACGAGATTAAAACCATCTGTTGTACTCGAGGTTTGTGAACATGTTGCTGAATCCATAGTTCTCTCTCTGGAAGACTTTAGCAAAGCTGTCTTCACGGAGCTAAAGCTGGTATTCAGTAACATGTTTCGCTTTGAGGTAGTACAACAGATTAGTCGTGTTGTTCTCTTAGCCAACTACAAAGGGCCCACACACTCTACAGAGTATAATTTGCTGCTGCACGCCAGACGGCTTAAACCATAATTACGCTCTGTTAAATAATGGATGTTTATGCGCTTTTTCACCAGTCCTCCGCTTCGCTTTCAGCCATGTTTCGCTGCAGCTCGTGGCTGTACATTTTGCGGAAATTGCATCATCAACATGTATTATCGCGGTAGTGCAATAGAATTAAAATCTCTATCGTATGCCAATTTTTTATCATTTATATCGCATATCGTTCATATCGCCCATTACTATTTCAAATCGCATATTTGACACACTGCCTTTGTCATCCTCACTTAATTTAAAGTGCTCCCAAACAGCTGAGGTCTTGGGCGTTTTGTACCTATTCAGTATGAGATGAAATAAATCACGTTCGCCAACGGGCGGTTCAAGCATGAGTGAGAATGAGTCCGCGACGGAAGTCACGGGTTGAAAAAAAAAAATAATATTTGAATCTCAAAACTGAAAATCGAATGCCACCCCACCGAACGAATATTCGAATATTTGATTATTCTAGTACAGCCCTACTTGAAACACACAATAATATTAATTAGTGATTAATTAGTTAATCCGATTTGGCTCAAGACTTCTTCACAAAGCAGAATGAAGAAGTTTACGCTGCATGAAAGGCCAGGCAGTATTTTTACTCAATAAAAACGTGTGTATTAAACCGAGCGGTTCAATATCGAGGTTTGTGAGAATTGTTGCATCCATAGTTCTCTCTCTGGCAGACTTTAGGTTTTCTTTGGAGGAGTAAACCTTTTAAGAGTATTACAAACGACTTATGAACAATTCTGTGTCAAAGTGTTCTGTTGTTCTTGAGCAACTACAAAGGGCACATTACTGAAAGCATCTAAACGTGAGTCTTTAGTGTTTGGAGGTAAGGTCATCCAACCCAGACCATAATAAACCTCTGTTAAAGGTGTGTTAATGTTTCTGTTTGTGTAGAAGTGCACCCCCTGCTGGGCGTGAAGGGCGACAGTAAATCCAAGAAGAAGACGGCGGGCAGACCCAAAGGCTCCAAAGGTAAAGACAAAGACTTGTCGGTGCGGTCGAAGCCGTTCAGAGACAGAGCAGCCTTCCCTCTGGAGGCGCTGGGCTCGGGGCCCATGGCGGCGGGGCCTCACGTCGGAGGAGGGTCCCTAGGAGCAGGAGCGGGGCTGAAGGGCAGGGCAGAGGGGCTGGCCTCAGGTAAGAACTGATGAGAGTGAGCTACAGCTGCCCCTCCTCCTCCTCCTCCTCTGCTGCTGCTGCTTTAGTCCGGCTCCTCTCTCTCGGTCTGGAGACAGTTCATCTTTGCAGCTCTTTTAACTTTGGTGTTTCAGAAAATCATGGTTAACGCAGCAGTAAGCCACAGATGGACCTCCAGAAACAGTTGACATATTAAAGCAGTGCTTTGCAACCTTTAGCCACTAGAGGGCGCAGCTCTACATACTGTTGTTTGTTTTGCTGAGTGTCCAAGAACCATTAAATCAATACCAGAATGAATATTGTTGGATTTTAAAGTCATGTGATGGTATTAAAGGTTACGCAGTGCCACTTTAATGGTGGAGTTTTCAGAGTGCCCCCTGGTGGACAGTGGTGTTTTCTTCACTATATTTCTTGCTTATCTAAACCCTGCTGTTCCCAGCTTAGTGCAGTCCAGTTCAGCTCAGTTTAGAACAGCTTGTCTTCTGAGTTTCTAGCTCCCCATTCTGTGATAACTGTTGAGAATGTAATAATCCCCAGAGTCATATTCCTCTGAGATGCACTGGAGTCTGTGCCATGAGTGTTATTACTGCAGCAGTGTCAGGCCCGGTTCAGGGAGGACTAGACCTGGTTCAGGATGGACTCCAGTGTCTCCAGACTGACAGATGAATCTGGCTTGTGTCCTGCTTGACCCCTCCCCCTCTGTTCATGTGCTGTGTGCTACTGTCTATGACCCGGCTGCACCTGGTTTAGATCATGGTCTGCAGCTCCTGTAGTGGGCGCTGTGAGGGTCTGGAATATACAGTAGACAGACATGTTCCTAGAGCCCCCCCTGGTGGACAGAGGTGGTACCAGTGTCCCTTCTGACGTAGTGCTGTGCTCTCTCCTCAGGCAGCCTGGTGCAGTCGTACAAACAGCACGAGCTCGGAGGACTGGACTAAAGCCCGAGAGCTGGACGAGGAGAGGATGGATGTGTGATACTTGTCTTTGTCGTAGTCTTTTTATATTAAAACCTATTTGTTTCTAAATAAAGTGTTCCACTGTGTTTCGTCAAAGACATGGGTTTAATGTATGTTAACGGTTTATAGTGAAGACTCTAGAGCCAAAGTGTGAAAGTCACTGAAATGTAACTAAAATCTGTTTGAATCCATCTAAAAATCTAAATCAGATTTTAGCTACATGTTTCATTTCATGAGTTTTAATCGGAATAATTACAAGAGAAGACTAAACATTCTTTTTCAACTCTAAACCAGGACAAAACTATTGTAGCAGCAACAAAAATACTATCAAAGACTAAATGTCTGAATAAAAGCCTAAAGATGAACAGAGTTCAGAACACATTCACAAACATCTCATTCTGCAGCTCCTTCAAAATGGACACGAAATATTTACAGAACATGGTTTATTACAACTTAATACAGACAATACAGTTCTATGAACTCAGTCAAAGGTCACATGACCTGTTATGGGGATGGGGGGGCATGGGGAGGTAAAAGTAATCACATAGTCTACAACTGCAGAAGCTAAATACATTTAAAATATTTTTAACTCTTATGTTCTCTGCTTATTAAGATGATCTGTAGACCTACAATATCGACAGAAGGACGAGGAGAATTCAATAATCTATATTTAGTTCATGATTTGTTTGTGATGATTCCTTTACAGCTCAACCTTCATTTCACAAACCAGTGAGCGTGCACGTGTCATTGAGCACAGCTCCATTTACTCGGCATGTCTCTGCTCCTAACGGCCCGTCTCAATAAATGGACTCAAAAATAAACACAGATCAAATTAAATGTAGTAAATGGGTGAACTATGCTGCAATATATTGCAGTGCCAAACACTATTGCGCTCATTTCCATAAATCGTGCGATACATCGATTATTGATTAATTAATTTATTTGATTGGGACAGTGCATGTTGAACATTTATGAGACACAACCACATGAATGTAAACATGCCAGATTGTAGCCGTAGGCTAATTTTCATCCGTTGTCCCAACATTCTCACACCATTCACCAGAGCAGATATATTAACTATTGTAACAGGCCTATCCACAGCTAATGTTTCCACCTCCATGATTTATTTTTCATTTTTCAGACGTGTGTTTTTAACTGAACATATATTATTTGATAAATGAGTTAACATCTACATTCCAGATTCCTGTGGGTTATTTCAAACATGAATGTACAATAAGACCCGGATGGGCTCCTGCCCGCTCTCCTCTGCCGCCAGTTCCACCAGTGGACACTTGAGGTATTGCAGCAGAAAACTCATCTGCCCAGAAAGGATTTTCTCAGAGACATCACTGTAAAAAAAAAAAAAAAGACCTGGCTTTTGGCCGACACTTACAACTATCAGAGTTTTTCTTTTTCACAGACTCTCTCTCCAGTGTAAGTGCTCATGTGATGTGTAAGGGTTGATGATTGAGTAGATTTGACCCTTGTGTGGCCGTGAAGTTTGTTTAAATGAGTAGATGTAGTAGTACCTTTCCAGTCTACACAGC
>CM044554.2:31978035-31993035 GCA_024416835.2 Perccottus glenii
CAGCATAGTTGTGTATCATGGCTAACGTTACTTGTGCAAGTTATCAAGGCTGAGACCACAATCGAGCTGTTCAGTTATAGTTTTACTGACAACGATTTTATGACAACCAATTTTTTGTCTAAATTAGTCTTTGTGAATGTGGTTGTAGTTATTAGCTGGCTTTGAGTGAGACCTAACGTTAGTAGTTACAGTTTAGCTGCTACCCAGCAATTTTACATCAGTGGGAGAGGCAGAATTGCTCTTTCTTTTCAATATAAATTAAGTTGCACATGATTTCCAATCGGTTTGGTTTGTTAAAAATTTGTCAGTATGTATTTTGGGTAACCAAAAGTCCTATGGTGAGTTTCGATAGGGCATTTTACAAAACGCATGAGCATACCATGGCAAATAAATGGTCTAAAGTACTCATATTTCATTCTATATTGATCTGCTTTTGCACACAGCTTTACAAGACCTTGTGCTTGGGCTCAGTTGTGTTTCTAAAGTCATATCAAGAGACCTAGAAGCTGAAATGTGGTCAGTTGAGATGCTTGTTATCCAGCAGAAAGAAAAAACAATATTCTAGCCTCTATAACTCTGTGCCAGTACTTCACACAATTATTCTGAATGTTTCCTAAGAAACTAAAGGGTCTCAGCTTTCTAAAGAGGTCAGGAATTTGATGGTAGGCAAAAATAGCTGGGAACAGTGATCATTGAAGTAGGCGCAGTGCAATGTCGAGGGGAAAAGCCTAGTAAATGGTCCAACCCTGAAGGAGTTAAAATAAACGTAATAATTCAAATTATTTTATTATAATATTAATATTATAAAAGTGTGTGTGTATATATAAATACCTTGGGCGTGTGTATATTCATTGCACCTATATGTTCTGTTCAATGTTATTTTCGTATGGAAGTCCATGGTTATATGTAATTATTCATAAGTATGCAGTGTCATAAGTACATCTCTGACGTTTATAACAAACCAAAATTTAGCAAGTTATGGTTATTTAAAAAGTACATGCACCATTTAAAACAATGTTACGAGTGAGCAAGCTGACTGTGACAAGATGGCCGCCAGGTGCGGACGTCGACCTCCATTGGCCAGCAGCGCGGACGAGACATCTAGCCTTTATTATGTATGTCTATGGGAGCGAGTGCCAACCAAACCACGCCCCCGTGACCCCGGCAGAATTTAGGCAGCTGATAGGTAGGGCTGCCCCCGACTAAAGATATTCCTAGTCGACTAACACTCCTGCATTTTAGCGATTAGTCGAATAATCGTTCATTTATGATATTAATATAAAAACTTGCGTATATACAAGGAAAGGTATAGTCCAAGTTGAAGCGAGGAGCGGAGTTGTGTGATTTTGCCAGGTGCGAGGAGCGGATTTTTTAAATGTTGGAGCGTAGTAATTTTCTCCCGCTCCGAAACGCTCCACTATCGCTCAATTACCAATCACGAGCCAGGAGTCCCAGGACCAAACCACTGTCAGGAGACTTTTTTCCTGACATAATTATTAGCATCAGCCAGACACCTCTCCCACAAGTGTGCTTTGGTATACCGCGAGGCACGAGATCTCGTTGATCTCGCGTTGCTTTGATGTCATGTCATACACTGACTGCGAAGCCCCGATTGCATAATTTTTTCACGTGATTTATTTATTATTTTTTTGTTTAATTTTGCGACTAACCAACTAATGAAAATGTATTCGACCAAGCCCTCTTCATATCGACTAACGTTTAGTCGACTATTTGGGGGCAGCCCTACTGATAGGTTAGTTAATAATCTTAATATCTTAAGTTATGGGGCGGCAGTAGCTCAGTGGGTAGAGTGGTCGTCTTTCAACCGGAAGGTAGGCGGTTCGATTCCCACTCTCCCCACAGTTCATACTGTCGTTGTGTCCTTGGGCAAGACACTTAACCCACCTTGCCCCCAGTGACTGTAACACTGGTAATTACATTAGAACAATGTCGCAAAGTCGCTTTGGATAAAAGCGTCAGCTAAATGAATAAATGAAATGAAATGAAATGTGACAAATATCAATATAACGATTACGAGAATAATAAGAATGTGTTCAAACAAAGACGGCATAGTTAGAATGACGACTGTGACAAAAATAGTCACTTCGTAATTGGCCCCAATTTTTCAATGGATGTCAATGGGGGTCATGCTTGATGGAGCCTACCCCTACTTCCTAATAGGCTTCCAACCCGGAAGCGGGCTTGCTATGTCCAGCCCTTTTACAGTCATTGGTTTTAAACTAATTGAACAATGGTGCATTTCGGGTATCTTGGAAAATAACAAAAGCCACAGATGCATCCTGGCTATTTGAGCCAAACCAAGCCTCTCCCATGGAACCTCTTAAATGGTCCTCGTGTAAGGGCGCTGCCATACGGCAATTTTACCGCGATATACCTCCGTCCACCAGAGGGCAGGCCCCAAAAGCAGAAATATAAGGAGAAACCCAATGGCGACTTTACAAGAGTAAAACTCATGTTTACAGCCTGGTACAAAAGATGGCTCCGGTCTACTACATGACAACTCTGGGGGGGGGGGTTAATTTTTGATTAATATGTTTGTTTATGCTATATAAAAATGATTGATTTACTATGGAGTAAAAGCCGAAAAGCCCGGATGTAACGGCCATTTTATTGCCCATTCGTAATGACAATATTGGTGAATAGGGGACCAATGGGCGGATTACATCCATATTTATACAATCTATGAGCCAAACAAAGTCCTTGGAGGTGGGCGTTTATTATATTCAGTAACTCTTTCATTATCCTCACTGTTCCTTATGATGTACATTAACATATTGTTTATGGCAGTATAATTACACAGAAATATTCAATAACAGTAGAGTGCTCTCAAATGTATGCATCATTGTTTAACAGTCTCTCAAAGTTACACAATAAGAACAGAAATACACTGAGGCATCAATAAACGGACAAAAGTATTGGCTTTAAACCAATTCATTAGAAACATTCAGAGGTCAGTTCTTTTAAATGACTCCAATATTAGAGCAAACATCCATTTAAATGTTTCTCTGAGCTCCACAGTCCCATTGAACAAACAGGAGGCTAACGTTAGCATGCTAGCTGTGCTCACAGTAAACAGTAAACTCACCAGTTCCCGTGTTGCTCAGTCACTCAGAGCAGAAAGTTAGCGCTTTGGTGGTGCTTTGAAGTCTCTACGAGTTGAGAAGCGTAACAGTAAGAAACAGGAGCATTTAAAGAGAGGAAGGAGAAGTTTCAGCAGCTCCCACACAAGTATCGAGCTGCTCCGACTGATGTGTGTGAAGAGAACACAGCGAGAACTCCCGCGAGAGCACGAAATCTCGTGGGGGTTCTTCTTCTAATTTCCGGCAGACTAGGCACCATAGATTGTAAATAATTATGGATGTAATCCGCCCATTGGTCCCCTATTCACCAATATTGTCATTACGAATGGGCAATAAAATGGCCGTTACATCCGGGCTTTTCGGCTTTTACTCCATAGTAAATCAATAGTTTTTAGATAGCATAAACCAACATATTAATCAAAAATATTCTATTTTTCCCTGTGTATAAAGGTTCTGAACCAATGACTGTAAAAGGGCTGGACATAGGGAGTGTGACGTCACCCATAGCATTACGAACCTCGAGATTGACGCTCTTTCAGTCGCCATTTTTAGCCGTTGCGGGGGTCGCCATGTTGATTTTATGGAGCCAGAAGTCTCAATTTGGGCATATGGACAGAGTTGAGTGCCCGTTTGCATGGTAACCAGTGAGCCAATCAGAAGCTCGCTTGTTCGTTGACCATGTGCTCGCTCCTGCAGACAGCGGCAAAGCTCCGACAGAGACCTGAGCTAAACTTAGCCTCGCTGCTCCTTCACTGTCACTGTGTTATCGGCGCCCTCTGGTTGCTGCTCTAATTCAGGTAAATTTCACTTTTACACCGATATCTACGTTTTTTTATATTCTCCTACTTTACTTATCACTGTGTTTGTCATCTTTGTCAAGACTGTTCAAAACCACATCTACAATAGTACTAAACTGCTTTATTATTAATAGATATCCTCATAATTATAAACTGTAGGTTGTAAAGATATATAAAGTTGATCCTTTAGAATGATATTTTCTGTAGGAAATCTTAGAATCTGTGGTTAATAATTTTTTTCAATTTTTTCTAATAGATTCATAAAATAGGTACATTGCAAACCTTTTTTAAGAAACTGGTTATTTAGAAATTGTAGTCAAAGAAGCAAGTGCTGTATTTTTGAGATGGAGTAAATATGTGTTAAACCAGTTTTGATTTTTGTTTTTCAGTTTCCTTACCCGTGCAGCTGCAGGTCAAAGACCTCAGGAACAACCTGAAAGTTCAAGAAACCCTTCCATCTTTGCACCACTACTTTATTATTACAATTTATAAAGAAACAAAAATGTGTTTTATGATTTCTGATTCTTTTCCACAATAACTTCTGTTTCTTATGGCATGTTAAAATAACACGAGTGATAAATAAATTTTGTCAGTTTACTTTCATCTACTTTCATGTTATTTAAAAGTTTCTTTAAAAATGAAAACACCTTTTACAAGTTATTAACTCACTTAAATAGAAAGTGTATAAATTGTCAGATTTAAGAGCTTGAAATACAGTTTATATATGCCTTCAAAACCTAGAAGCACATAAATGAAAAGAGATTTGATTGAGTTTAAGTTTATTTAAAAGAAGCTGAAGTTGTAGATGGACCAGGATGTGAAGTCAGATGAAGCTGAGGAAGACGAGGCTGGGCTGTGTCAACTGTACAGGAGCAGAGAGGACCAACAGAGCAGCAGACCGATAACTGGACTGGACTAGACTGGACTGGACTAGACTGGACTAGACTGGACTGGACTGGAGGGGGGGGAGGGCCGACAGAAGCAGACAGGTAACTGTAGAGGGGCTCTGCAAAGACAGAGAACAAAGTAAAAACTTATGTTTAAAACAAGTCTTGCTGTTGGGACCAGTCTCCTCTGTTCATGAGATTTACTGTTAATCACAGAACATATTACAACATTAATGTTGGTCTTTTATTCACCAGCTCACTGTATGTTACTGTGTGTGTAAGGACTGTTTTTAGAAAATAGTGGACTTTGATTTGAACTTACATTTGCCTAAATATAATACTTTAGTAAATATAATACTTTAGTAAATATAATACTTTAGTAAATGTGAACTGTACTGGGTTAGAGGTAATGTCTGTCATGTTAAAAACCTGACATAAACATTTACCTGTCTACTGTTGTCATGATTTACAGACAAATGTACAAATATAAAACTAACACATGCACTTTAGCTACAGTAATGTTTAAGGGATGTATGACTGCAGAGTAAGGAAAGTGTTTTCTAGAGTAAAAAGTCTCAGAGGTTAGTGGGCATTGCAGGTGTAATGTTTAATGTAATGTAACACCCACCTTTGTCTGAATATCCTCTTCAAAGTGCTCACAGCACAACCAAGAGCCTTTCTTCTGATCAGCCTCAGCCTGACAGCATCACCTTTAGGAAATCTGTGGAGAGAGATAAGATCTATTTTCATAAAATAGGCATGTTTCAAATGTATTTACCAAAAACAACAACCCAGATCTTTGTAAAAAATTTTGCTTTTACATGTATCCTTATTTTACTGTTAAAAAAAACTATAAGAGCATTATACCTTTTTCCTTCCAAAATTGAAGGTTAGATATGTTAGGCCTTTAGCAGCCACCTTCGGGTCAGCTAACAAAAGCTCAATAGTTTATCCAACTGTATATATTCTGAACAGTATTTTAACACATGCAAAAATGTACTCACCTAGAAACTGGAGTGTGGTTCATTTAGTGCAGTTGGACGATGAAAAAGTTATTTAAATGAGTTAAATTAAACCAAACACAGCTAGCGTTAGCTTTCAGCTAACAGCAAGCGATCTCCATTCATGAACAGCAGCAACTAACAAACTAATTAACAAAAAACGAAGACATATTGGCTAAAAAGCTTCGGAAAACATAGAATAACCCCAAAAAATTTGGGTGTAGCAAAAAGCTTAAATTTCACTGATTTAAAATGGTTAGCCATCTGGGAGTCTCGGTTCTGTACCTCCATAAATATCAGGGCTTCTTCTCCCGAGAGCAAGACGGGAGCGAGAAGTGTTGCCAACTATTTTCAAAGGAAAGTAGCTAAAGCCTCGCCAAAAAGTCGCTAAATGTCGCTAGATGACGTCATGTGTAAATTAGCATATTCGTAACGTCATTACGTCATTACGTCATCATACTAAATTGCATACTTTCTTGCGTTCTGCCTGCCTAATGTGCTTTCTTGACAAATTCGTGCTCACATAGTCTTTTCTACTGTATTTTAATTTTGATATAGCCGACTGTCCCAATAAAGCTCTTCTCATTTCTCATCTCAGTTAGGTGATAAGAATGGAAATCAAATCAAATCAATCAAATCAGTTAGGAAAGTAGCTATTGGCTGTCCTATAAGTCGCTAAATGACAACATGGCCTCACTTGCATATTGACCATGTGCATTGTGTGTGATTGTGTTGAACGCTGTAGGAGAGAAAGGAAATAAATCGCTGAAGAGACAAAAGGTGAGTAAAAACACACGGGATCCTCTAGCAGCGGCTTGCTAAGTTTCCACAGATGCACGATTCATTTGCAGTCTGGACGTGGAGGGGTGAACAACTCCTGCTCTGACTGCAGCTGGGAGGGGCTGCTGCGCGAGGACTGGGCCGACTATGAGTGCTTTGGGATGGGGGTGGGGCCCGCAGCAGCACCCGCTGCTCATTGATTAGACTAAGAATGATGTGTGCTTTCACTTCAGAGAGTCTCCAAAAGTCTCCAATAACTCCAGAAAAAGTCGTTAGATTTGTCGCTAGTCGCTTTTTCGAAAATGTGTCGCTAGAGGGGTCTGAAAACTCGCTAAATATAGCGACAAAGTCGCTAAGTTGGCAACACTGGGAGCGAGTGCCAACCAAACCACGCCCCCGTGACCCCGGCAGAATGGAGGCAGCTGATAGGTTAGTTAATAATCTTAATATCTTGAGTTATGTGACAAATATCAATATAACGATTACGAGAATAATAAAAATGTTTTCAAACAAAGACGGCATAGTTAGAATGATGACTGTGACAAAAATAGTCACTTCGTAATTGGCGCCGATTTTTCAATGGATGTCAACGGGGGTCATGCTTGATGGAGCCTACTTCCTATAGGCTTCCAACCCGAAAGCGGGCTTGCTATGTCCAGCCCTTTTACAGTCATTGTTCTGAACTAACAGAGGGTTTGATAGCACCCCCTACTGTTACCCTCCCACACTTTCTATCAGACAGACGTAATGTGTCTTTTAACAATTGACCTCTACTCTAGCACTCCTGGAACCACTCTGGACACCACTGATCTTTCCTCGGTCTCATTTCCAGCAATCGTCCCTCAGCCTAATCTATTCAAAACTAGAGCTGGCCTAGCTCCCCCATTATTGCACTCGACATGTCAAAACAGAGGCTGAATCAGAGCATGTTACTTTTCTCTCTTGTTTTGTTTCCTCCGCCTATTGCAGTGCACTAATTATAGTAATGATCTCTGAAGAAAAGGTTAAAGAAAAGGCATCTGGACTAGGTTTTCAAGGTGAAGATGTTTTGTCTCTTCTCTAAGAGACTCAAAGAGAATTCAGTTCTAAAGTCATCGAGTACGAGAGCTGAGCTTTTATCTCTAAATGAAGCGTGTGCAGGTGTTTTTCTTCCTTAAGCAGCGCAGGGCTCTGCACCTTCTATTATTTTAGTTCAGACTGATCGAGCTGCCACACAGCTGCACTAATTATAGATCTTTATCACTTCAGAGAGGAGCCACTGCCCTTAACTAAGGTATCTACCTATAGCTATAATATCTGTGAAAATTATTTTGTGTATTTCTTTATAAGTAGCTTACCCTTTGTTATTTAATTTAATTTAAAAAAATTTTTTCATAAAATTGATTCAAAGAAAAATCTTGAATTAGGAATGTGTAAGGTAGATCAGTTTTTTCTTCCCTTGTCTTTCTTGTTTTGCTCCTGATCCTCGGACTCTGAGAACATCTGGGACAGGCTTCTGCTCGTGCCCAGAGTTAGAACTAAACAGGGTAAAGCAGCGTTTAAGTTTCAGCAAAAACTTTTAGAGCAGCTCAATCCTCTGCATAAATATCAATCTTTTCATGAGTTTTGTCAAATATTTTCCACCAATCCTCTATTTTTGGACGATCAAGGTGGAACCATTTCTGGTAATAGTCTAAAAGATTTAAACACAATTTTATAAAAGTATTTGTCTTTGATGTTAATCTTGTAGAAAGGTAAAAGTAAAGTACCATCATGAACTATTTGTTCTATTTTCTCCAAACATCAGTCCAGAAATGTCTCCCAGGATAAAAGATGTGGCTCACAGCCTCGACAACATGACGTGCCTTTTTCCATCTTCCATCTTTTTTTGTTATAATCTGTTGAATTTTTCCTTCTCTTTATCAATTTATTCTGATACAGTTTATAAATAATGGCAATGTTAATAGGTTCATTCATTTATTAGGATCTGTTCTATCTTTATTTTGTGTCATAGACGTTTGATATGGTCTTAATTGTAGATTTCTAAAGAAATCTATCTTCTTCTGTAAATAAATTAATTCCTGGTCCAGCTTTAAACGTTCATTTATTTAAACTCTTGCAGGTGATAAATACAATGTCTTAATTCTTTCTAAAACTAAGAATAGTAATCAATACAGCTGTGTGTTTGACAGTTTGAATGTTAATTATGTGAAGAGAACCTTTATATTAGCTTGAGTTTGCCTCCAGCAACAAATCCAGTTTGATCTATCTACAGTTTGATGATTTATAATCTTGGTTTAAAACAGATCATTCCTGTGATATCACGATGGAGGAGTTGATATAGTCTTTAATGTCCAGTGATTTTAATAAGAGGTCTTCTTCAGATGTTTTATCCCATTATTTTTTTTATTTTGTATTTCTTTTTTGTGAATCTGTTTACTTAGGCATTCATTCTGTTGCTTCCCAGTTGATGATAGATCTAATGAATTAAGAAATATGTTTTTGTTCTGGTTGTGTATATAATGTTGTAGAATATGTTTGGAATGCTTTGTCCTTCCAGATCCTTTTCTGTCGTGGGTCAGTTATCGAGCAAACCGATTGCATTATTATTTTTTTGTGTTGTTTCTGAGTTTCATAGAATCACTGCTTTCTCTGTTTTTTATAAACCTAAAATCTTTTATCTTTTTAATTTCTTCTACAATTTCAACACATGGAGTCACATTGTGTGCTGTACATTTCAAGATCCAAAGATTGTATTTTCTGATCAGTTTGGGCGTTTCTTTCGTGGAAGCTCTACTGAAGTTATATCGACCTCGACAAAAATGATTGTTTCTTGCCCAGCCCTAACAAAGACCTAATATATTGGATGAAAGTAGGTTTACACACATGCTTGTCTATGGTTGTACTTTACTGCTACAGCAGAACTTATTAATAATCAGAATCTGGTTGTAAGAGAACAAAATGCTGTGGTTCAGACTCTTTTACAGAGCGTCTGTCAGATCTGACGCCCCACGGGAAGACAGTCCACTCTGGGTCAGCACTGTCCTTGTCCCAGCGAGGACAAAGAGGAGGAGTGTGGAGCGCCATCAGACAGCCCAACCAGTAGCACTCAGAGGCCAGCTGCAGCTCTGCTGGTCCTCCGTCAAACTGTGGGAACACGGCCTGGAGAAAAGAAATACACACCAGTGTTCTCACTGAGCTCTGTGTCTGGTCTGGTCCTGGTCTGGTTCTGGTCCTGGTCTGGTTCTGGTCCTGGTCTGGTTCTGGTCCTGGTCTTGGGTATTACCTTAAAGACGTCCTGTTTGCTGCTGTGGAACAAAGCCAGCTGTAGATTCTCCAGAGCCGACTGTCTGAACTTCTCGACCTGAAACAGACCAGAGCTTTAGACCTGTCCTACTGCCTTTAGACCCGTCCTACTGCCTTTAGACCAGTCCTACTGCCTTTAGACCCGTCCTACTGCCTTTAGACCCGTCCTACTGCCTTTAGACCCGTCCTACTGCCTTTAGACTCGTCCTACTGCCTTTAGACCCGTCCTACTGCCTTTAGACCCGTCCTACTGCCTTTAGACCCGTCCTACTGCCTTTAGGCCCGTCCTACTGCCTTTAGACCCGTCCTACTGCCTCTAGGTCTGTCCTACCAGCTGTGGTCCTGTCCTACCTTTGGAGACGTAGGCTCTTTGCCTCCAGACACAGTGTTTATGGAGGTTCTTAAGGCCTTCATGCATTTAGACCCAGCTGCCTGCTGCGTCTCTACTGCCTTTAGACAACATCGTTCATTCACAGAGTCTTTCTCGAGGACATTGTTGACAGAACTCTACCTGCACTTGTTTTCTGGCCTGTTCCTCTGAAGCTCTGAAGTTGAGACTGGGCCACGTGCACACTCTGAGCTCATGGTACAGATCTGTCAGTCTGCTCTGATTCACCGGGCTGTCCATATTCTCCGTGTTCCCTGACTTTGAGGCCCGTCCTCATTTAGACCATGTCCTACTCCCTTTGCACAGACACAGACCTACTGCATGGACCAGTCCTACTGCTTTACACAGGTTATTTCCTCTTCATGCAGCTACACAGAGAACAAACGTCCTGCTGCCTTTAGCACAGATTCCTGTCATTACAGTTTGTCTCAGTCGCTTTGGTGCATTTTCAAATCATCCTAACATGTGCCTTTAGTGCATTTCTCAGAACAATTTGTACAAACTGCAATATGCCTCTAGATATGTTTCTGAAGCTGTGGTCAGTCACTAAAAATCCTTAGTACATCTTTGCCTCCAGACACAGTGTAAATATTGATGCCAAGATCCTGTCAGTGCCGTCAGTGATAAGTCATTGAGTCATTGTTTATGAACAAGCATCGTTCATTCACAGAGTCTTTCTCTAGGACATTGTTGACAGAACTCTACCTGCACTTGTTTTCTGGCCTGTTCCTCTGAAGATGTAAACTTGGGATACAGTTTACTGCACAGTGGCTCAGTGGTACAGATCTGTCAGTCTGCTCTGATTCACCGGGCTGTCCATATTCTCCGTGTTCCCTGACTTTGAGGACAAGACCATGTTCTCTGCCACTCTGCACAGACACAGACCTGGGACTAAAAATGGACAGTTTATGCTACACAGGTTATTTCCTCTTCATGCAGCTACACAGAGAGAACAAACTGATCACTGCTGGAGGTGAAGCACAGATTCATGTCATTACAGTTTGTCTCAGTCGCTTTGGTGCATTTTTCAAATCATCCCTAACATGTGCAAAATAATAAGTGCATTTCTCAGAACAATTTGTACAAACTGCAATATACAACAGATATGTTTCTGAAGCTAGTCAGTCACTAAAAATCCTTAGTACATCTCTCAGAAGTTGATAAGTCATTGAGTCATTGTTTCTTTGACAGTATTATATGGCATATATCAATTTCAACAGTACTATTTACATATTACTGTCTGTGGATTGAAAGAGACAAAAGATGGATGGATGTTGAGGTAATGCCACAGGTTTGAGGTAATCTTGCAGTCCTATGTGAGGACAACACTTTCACACAGACAAAAATGATGCGAACACACATTTTACTGTAAAACATACAGGTGGATTAATGTAAGGTGTAGTATATACCTGTATAGAGTATATTTCTGTTTACTGTGAAATATAAATGGACTACTGTAATATGAAGCATTATAGGAAGTATATAGTATAGTGCTTATATACAGTAACAGTGCACTGTACATTGGTGGACATACCTGTTCTCTCTTTGAAACGTTTGAACTATTGAGGACACGGTTGTACACTTTACATTCCTTGAGTGAATTCAATTCACATTTTTGTACAAAAGGTCTAATAGAAATGTGTAAAACTATGCTTGACAGTTTATGACAAATAGTTCAACAATCTTGCATTTAATGGCTTATGCAAGGAACTAATGCCTAGATATCAACAGAGAACCATTTACTATATTTTGATCAACATGACATGAGCAATTGAAAATGTGGAAAAAAGCTGACACTTGTACAATTGCAATATGTACAAAAGCAACTGCAATTTGTTCAAAGGAATAAGAAATTGATTTAATGATGTGCACAAGTGACTAGAATAATAGGAATTTGTACAAGTAGTATCAAGAACTGCACTTTTTATCTAAGAAATGCACCAAAGCAACTGAGAAAAACTGTAATACTCTCCAATAGAACTCCTAATGCCTCAATAACTTAACCTACATGAACTCTTTTTAAGAAAAAAGCACCACAATAAGGTTAATTACTCACATGAACCAATATTTATGGCCACTATAATAATTATACTGTGTACAGTCTAAACTGAATGTAACTGAAAATATTTATGAATTAAACTTATTTTGTGAAATCTGGCCTATTGACCCATCCACTGAGTCTGCAGTGCCACCATTTTAGAATCATTTCAGAAGTGACACATGTTTCCTCAGCTTATTGTTGTTTAGTTATGTTTAAATATGGTTTAGTTCTTAAATAGACCTGTCTCTCACTGACTTCAGCTCCTCCTCCTTCTTCTTCAGAGCAGACCTGAGGGTCACACAGAGGTCACACAGAGGTCACACAGAGGTCAGTGGATGGTGCCTGGATCAGCTCATGGTTGAGTTCTTTACCTGGCCTCAGTGAGTTTGTCTTTGTAAAATGTCTCCATCTCTGTCATTCTGTGTCAAACAGAGAAAGAATGAACATGTAAAATATCTGTTGATAATATGTTTGTGTTGATGTTGAGATACTGACTCTTGTTTGTGTTCTCTGGTCTGTCGCTCACAGCGCTGGCAGCTGGACGTCTCTTCTCTGTTGAACACAAGGCAGAGTCAGTGCTGGGGTAAGAGGATGTAAGAGGATTAAAGCAGGTATCAGATACCGATCCGACACGTGGGGCTGATATACACTGATGGGTTTTTGTGACCTAAGAGCTGGATAAAGTAAACTGCTCAGTGATAATCTATTAGTCCAGGTGGTTGGCTTTGGGGTCTCAGTATCGTTATTGCACAGCTCCAAATAATCATGTCCCACCGGGACGACCCCACAACCTGGCCCCAGATCAGAACAAGGATGGATGTTGTTCCTAAACAGTAGCATAAGTGTGTATTCAGAGCATTATCAAGTGTTTCTTCCATAATTACAGATGGTACGGCGGATGTATTTTAAGATAATGATGGTCATATTAATGTGGAGACCTCTGAGGCATTTTTCCTGAATTCAGAACATTTCAATCTGACACAGTTGAGGTCTGTCTGACGTGAGACCCTGCCCAGTTTACTTCAGCTGCTGCTCAGGGGCACATCAGCAGTGAGTCAGACTGGATTGGAATCTAAATGGACTGACAGTGAAGATTTCGTACCTTATTTTCACATCTTGCTGCCGTCTCTGCTGCAAAGATCTGTAGGAAACAGTATGTATTTATAACATTTATTAAAACATTAAGGATGATTTATGCCAGCTCATGTCCAACCCTCGCTGAAGCATTAGGAAACAACAGCTTAAGACGTCTAACAGTGGATCTAATGAAGATGAGGAAACTTTAGAAACTGTACCTCAGCTCCTCCTCGTTAGTTTTCTCTGTGTCGAGCATCCTGAAATAAAAATAGCATTAGCAGAGAGTCAGACTGGTTTCGGTGAAAAGCCTTCCTTCTGCTCTTTCTAATGTTTTATTGTTCTCTTCCAGCGCAGATCTGTGGGAAACACCTTTAAAACACCTGTTGTTTGAATGTGACAAACTCTGGCCTTGTGTCAAATGTAGTCTTGTCAGAAATACGTCTGACAGCTCCATAAACACAGCCGTTCAGCAGAGAGATGGTTTAAGCTCTGACACAAAGTGTCTCGATAACAGTGTTTCTTTGTGTTGTACATTCTTTAACTATTTCAGATGCCATTAAAATGAATATGAATGCACATTTGTACCAAAGTAACTCAATGTGCTTTACAGAAATGACACAAACGTTGTAGCAAAGAACAACTTAAACTATGGCCTGTCAATGAAACAGTCTCTAATGTTTTCCCCCAAGACACTCACATTAAACACATTCCACTAAAACGATATTGTTTTTGGCAGAGGTCTGGACGATTCTACAGACGTAGCTCATGTGTCCTCACCCTTCTCTGTTGGACTCAAAGCAACGTCTGAAGACATTACACACCCACCCACCACTCTGTGCATCCTCCACTGCGTCTGCATCTGCGTCTGCATCTGCGTCTGAGGATCGGTCTCTGCTGTGGAGCACAAACACTCATGAAGGGGTTGGGATATTTGTTTATTGCTTCTCGGGAGGTTGTCCACTAGGTGGCAGTGTGTGGGTGGATTTAGTATTCACAGTTTAAGAAAAAGTTAAAGCAAAAGCATCTAGATTCAGTTTTTAAGGTGAAGACGTTTTCGTCTCAATTCTGAGATCAACTGTAAAAGAGCTGAGCTTTATCTCTAAAAGGGAGGAGTTTGACCTGAAACTAAACCTGATTGGACCAGGCTGTTCTGGTCTCATAGTCATTAACTCTGAAAGGACAGTGTGACTCCTGATGTGAGAGTCGTTAAAGGCTCAGGAGAGTCGTTAGTGACACTGTTCCATTCAGGTGTTGTTGTGTAGTGAAACTATTTTAATTTAAGTTTTTTAAAAAACGGCCTCTCCTCTTTTCTCTCTCCCCTCCTCTCTCCTCTCTCCTCTCCTGTCTCCTCTCCTCTCTCCTCTCCTCTCTCCTCTGTCCTCTCTCCTCTCTCTCCCCTCTCTCCTCTCTCCTCTCTCCTCTGTCCTCTCTCCTCTCTCTCCTCCTCCCCTCCTCTCCTCTCTCCTCTCCTCTCTCCTCTCTCCTCTCCTGTCTCCTCTCCTCTCTCCTCCCCTCTCTCCTCTCTCCTCTCTCCTCTGTCCTCTCTCCTCTCTCCTCCTCCTCTCTCCTCTCTCCTCTCCCCTCTCTCCTCTCTCCTCTCCTGTCTCCTCTCCTCTCTCCTCTCCTCTCTCCTCTCTCCTCTC